>JANHFX010029558.1:2356-133279 GCA_027560015.1 Chloroceryle amazona | reverse complement strand
GGTTACTTTTTTCTTCACTTTTATGTGAAGTTAATTCATCTATTAAACTAAAAAATGTGTTAACTAAAGCTGCAGGTGCGGAAGGAAGAGCCCGGGGGCGGGAGCGGTCTCCTGGCGCCCCGACGGCTCTCTCCGCGGGCAAGGGCGAAGCCTCCGCGCCCGCGGACATGCACCATCTTTCCCAGCCTCCGAAGCTCTCCTTCAGTCACCGGTGCAATATGGACGCACCGCTCCCTTCTAATTAAATTGCTGCATCATTCATTTTCTGACGCGGGAGCAACATGGGGTACCAGCAGGCAACATGCACCTGACACCCCCCTTTAAAAAAGAAAGGGGGGGGGGCAGAGAAAAAGGTCGAAAAGGGGAAATCACATCAGTTTGTTCTTGTAACAAGCCCGCACAGCGGCTTTAGCAGCAACTCAGAGAAACGACCTATGCACACTCTTCCTCCCCACCCTGCCGCCTTGCACCCTGCTGTGTTTCGGTGGGAGGGGGGCGAGGTGCCCCCCGATGCTGAGCCAAGCGGGGCCGATGTGCCAGGGCAGGGGCACTGCAGCCATCCCGCCCTGACCTTGCCCTGCAGCTTCCCCCCCGACGGCAACTTTCCGAAATGACACCGAATATACGCTCGTCATCCTTTTCAGGGTTTCTGCCTTCAAGTTTTGCAGACGGGCTGGGGAAAAGAGAAGAGAGGGTGGCGGGAGATGGGGAGAGGGGGCTGGAAGGGGATGGCCCGTGAATGCAAATCAGCCATGGCTGCGGGGCTCATCGGGGATGGGCTCCTCGGCAGCGTCCCCGCCGGATGCCCCGATCGCAAGCAGGGCCGGCTGCAGCACCCAAGGACACCCCGCCGGCTCCAGGCTCGGCCCGGGAGGCTGCGCTGCCGGCACGGCTCTGTCCTCGCCTCCTGCTCGGCTCTCACCCAGGGCACCCCCCGCGGGCTGCCGAGGAGGGATAGAGCCCCTCACCTCCTGCTGGCATATCCTCTGTGTGTCCTACAGCGGGGTAAGGAGGAGATCTCAGCTCTCCCTGGGTTTGGCTGGGTTGAAAGGCCTGTGTCCCCTTGTCCCCTGGAAATCACAGTGGGCCATTCCCCCACATCTTCCTCTAGCCAAAGCAGCCCTCAGCCTTTCTGTCTCTGCCCGTTTTGTCAACACAAACATGCTGAGAACAGGGTGAGCGTGAATGTGATTGGCAGGAGCTCTGGCTAAGGGTACATCTGATGTAACCAAGATTAGGATGTAAGACGCTTATTATTAATAATTATCATTATTGGCAAGTGAGCTGTTTCCTTGCAAAACCCTGTCCTGGAGCCACAGAGTCAGTGAAGACTCGTGTCACCTGGTTGCGAGGCTGTCAGGTGCCCTCCTGGATGCCTCTTTCCAGCCTCAGTTGTAATTACTGAAATGCACCTATTCCCCCCTGCCAGCCTTGTGAAAATAAGGGAGAGACAAGCCACGGATAATTTTGATGCCAAATTAGAAAAGGAGACTTGAACAATTATTGGACCTTTCCAAAAGTGTCATTACAGCCTCGTGTTTCCACTGGAGGCGACCATTTCCCCCACTGCAGTCATCACAACGCAGTCATTGAATGCCTCAGTCGGTCTGCAGTGTAAACCAGCCCCTTCCCTTTCTAATAGAAGTGGCAACGCTTGAGAGAAAGAGGGAGGTTTCTACCAAAGCTCACCCTGCCTGTCCAGAAAGAAATATTCTCATCTTTAATACTCTCTTCTGTCTCAAGCAATCTATGGTAAGGGCAAAAGCAATAAATAGTCCAAGAGCAAGGGAAACTCTCTTGTAATTATTATAGATGGAAGCTGCTTCCGGGCTCTCTGTATTTTCTTAAAGCTGGGGAGTAGCTCAGAGGTTCTGGATCCGAGTGTTGAAAGGCTTTAGATAACAGCCAGTGCCTGGGCTCCAGCTCCATTTCTGCCTAAAAGCCCCAGCAAAGCCAGCTCCTGCCCTGCGCTCACACCCAGCTTGCTGCCTGTTGGTGACAAGGAGGGGGGACCTCCTCAAGCTGCCATTTATCAGGGCAGGTGGACATGGGGGAACCACAGTGTGTGTAGGGGGAGCAGAGAGGCACGAGCAGGCTGTGATAAACCCTACATGCACTTGCTTGGGAGAGCTGCCAGGTGGGTGCTCCCTGGGGGAGATGCTTGGATGCCCCTGGTGGAATGCAGGGCAAGGCCTGCAGCTTGGAGAGTGATTCCCATGGGATATCTTGCCTTTGGGGACTTTGTTGGTGTAAGGTAGAAAAAAATGAATTAGGAGGAAAGGCCAGAGTACTGAGCTGTGGAAAATAAGAGCATTGTAACTCTACATGACTCAGAGAGTTGTCCTGGGCAGGAACATTCATAGCTGCAGAGGCTGCAAGAGGGATACGTGCGATTTGCAAGAGGAAAACATCAGCCAGGTAAATGCCTGGGCTGGGTTCAAAGCTGAACTTTGCAGAGCAAGGGCTTAAAATTCCTTCACTGATCTGGTGACCCTGCCTTGTGTCCCCATGAGATTTCCATTTGTCTGGTGTTTTCAGTTAAATATATTTAAATTTGAGATCATTGTTTTCCCTGTTTTACTTTTTTTTTTTTATATATAAAGAACTTTTCAAATATTCTTGGTTTTGTATATTATAAATTGTTCAAATGGAGAAATTTTAGTGTTCTGAAAAATATTGATAGAAGAAAATCAGAAAATCTTCTCTGCATAGCAGTTAGTGAAGCAGTTTATGAGGCTAAACTTTTCTTTTTCCATCTCTGATATTTAGTTCATTTATTAGACAGACAAACAAAATAATCAGGTGGAATTTACCTACAGTTCTTCTTTGGAAGATAATATTTCTGTTAAAATCTGCATCCTATTGTCCCAGTACTGTTCTAGGGACCTCGACCTCTCTCACTATCATATCAACAGCTCAGACTCATTTCAAGGGGATCCAGACCACATGCTGAGGGCTCTCCTGTCCCCCTCGAGTCAATGCAAGGTTTTTATTGACAGCTGGAGGATCACACTTGGACTGTGAGAACTTGAGAAGGAGAGCCGCAGGAGGCCCTGAGGTCTCTTCAGCCCATGGCTGGTTGCTTAGCTGAAGGCTGGTGTCTGTTTGTCCATACAGTCCTGGGATCTGACATGCCATACCTAAGTGCAGGAACAGATCCTTTGCATAAGCATTGACGAATGCACATGAAATGAAGCAAATGTAAGAACTTAAAACTGGGCTTTTCCAGCTGGAATCCTTTTGGCCAGAGAATATCTTCCGTCAAACTGGTGCTCATGGCTGCATTTTTTTTATTGCCAATCAGCTAATTTTCTGTTATTTATTATCCTATGGCATAGCTGTTTTATCCACTATACCTGATGAGTTATTTTTAGATGAAGTTAGGAAATAACCATGCACCAAGTTATATGATCATGGACTACTACTAATGTAAAGGTCCTCAGCTCCTTTAAACTCAACAGGACACCAAAGCTGTACAGAAACTCCAGATTTGCCCCCAGTAACAATCTATCGGCTTTTACTCATGGGATTTTTTCAACTGAGAAATTTTGCCCAGTATTGGATGATATGTGTAAATATTAAAAAGAAAGGAGGAAAGAACTAATGGATAATAATAAAATAGAACAGCAAATACCAGAAAATCTTGAGTCCAGTATTTTTACTGGATTGTTATTAGAAATAAAAAAGTAGGCAAAATAACAGGGAGTTTTTAATGGACAAAACTGACAGTTCTGGTATCCTCAGCGATTCCTGACATTTCAAGATCAGTTTGTTATCTAATCATTCAACAGCCTTAAATATTCCCTTCTAGTAAATCAGGTAGAGCTACAGCTATTTTTTTCCCACCTCAGGCACCTAAGCCCATATTTTTTTCTAAATGTGCTGATATTTATTATAGCCAGTGTCAAAAAACTTCCCACTCCATTTATATATGATCTTCTCTTTGGCCTTTATTAGAGTGATATACAGCCATGGTTAGGCATGCACAACTTCCTTCAACAGCAGCCAAAATTTCATGTGTGGATGAGTGGTAGAATAATTCCCTCAGGGTGATCTCTCCCCATCTGAACTACAGAGTTATGAGCTCTGTACTCTAGTGCAGAGAGGGGCTTCTTCAGCTCTTCACATACTTCACTTGGGCAATTCTGCAGCCATACAGCCACATCCTCCTTCCTGACAATGTACTGCATCTTTTTTAAGCTTCTTTTTTTTTCCAGTGGAGAGATTTATTTTTACCTGGTAGCATGTATACAGGTCCTAATATTCTAGATGAGGCTGAACACGGACTATGCAAAGGAACAACATGGACTTGGAAAGGTGTTTTCTGAACCTCTCCATTTGCTGCCCTAAGATCCCAATGGCAGGACACAGACCTTCAGATGATAACTGCTCCGTTGCTCCCATAAGAAAATTCTTAGATGATGCAAAAGTAGTGTTGGAGTTCTCTTAGCACATGTTGTAGAATAATCGCTGTGGTTTATTTTTACACTTTTCAACATTTTCTTTTGCAATTTCTAGGTTGCTTCACTTGGTTTTCTCTTCACCTTCTAGGCTCATCTTATGTACATCCCAGTTCCTTTTTTTTTTTTTTTTGTCTGGGCACGCGAAAATGAAGATTACCCTACAGCACATGCTGTAAGCAACAGCATGGATTTTCAGCGCATCTGGATTTAGAGTTTCCAGAATTAGAAACATGAGACCATGCTAGGGCAATTCCCCAGCACTGGGCCATAAAGCCAATCAATTTAAAATGTAATAGAAAGCACTATTGCAGTCCTGAATTCTGTGTGAGGGAAGGCACTTACCGCTCGTTTGGAAAGAAAAGCTCATATTCTAAATTGCTTTTTAGATCAGTCTTGATCCTACTTTTAGTGATGTCAACAGTGACACTTCCGCTCAGTCCAGTGGTGCCAGAATTTTCCTTTTGCCATTAACTTCCTCTCTTTCCCTTCCCCTCCCTTTCCTGAGCTCTGTGTCAGCACCGCTCTGCGCAGTTTCTGAGGACAGTTCAGATGCAGCGATAGACCTTATCGTTCAGCGCTGAGGCAGCAAGATGGATAGTCACTGTAATCTCCTAGAAAAAGGAGTTCAACAGTTGTGGAAGAGATGGTGAGAATGATGTCACCTCTGCTCTTGGAAGTCTTGCCCGCTTTCATTTTGTTACCTGTCTTACAGTAGACCTTAGTTATGAATGAGAGGTGATCTTTCATCCTGAATGGGCTTGGCTATGAAGTTCAAGATGAGCTGACTCACTTTGATTTCAGTTACCTTCAATGGAATTTATGGACTAATGTATGTCTGTAAAAATGACAAAAGACAATTGGGTCTTAAACTCACAGATCTTTTCTAACACATGATACTGTAGTATTTGGGTTTCTAGTAGCATGCACTGAAGATTTTCTTTTCAATATGCTGAAATTATTAAAGGGTGAGAGACAGAGTAAAGTGAAGCAGAATCATGGAATGTTTGGGTTGGAAGGGACCTTTCAAGGTCACCTAGTTCACCTTCCCTGTACTGAGCAGGGACATCTGCAACTAGAGCAGGTTGCTCAAAGCCCTGTCCAGCCTCCCCTGGAATGATTCCAGGGATGGAGCATCGACCATCTCTTTGGGCAACCTGGGCCAGTGTTTCACCACCCTTGGTGTAAAAAATTTCTTCCTAGTATCTAGTCTAAATCTCTCCTCTTTTAGTTTCAAACCATCACCCCTTGTTCTGTCACAACAAGACCTGCTCAAAAGTCTGTCCCCATCTTTCTGACAGATCCCTTGAAGTACTGAAAGGCCACAATAAGGTCTCCCTGGAGCCTTCTCTTCTCCAGGATGAACAATCCCAACTCTCTCAGCCTGACATCATAGCAGAAGGGTTCCAGCACTTGGGGCATTGTTTTGGCCTCCTCTGCTCCAATAGGTCTATGTCCTTCTTGTGATGAGTGCCCCAGTGTGTCTTCCTCAGCCTTTATCTCCAAACCAACCTCTGCAGGAGTTCTACTCTTCATCTTTCCCCCAAGCCAGGGCAGGAGCCAGTTGTCCTTCTGACATAGGCAATGGAAATCAGCATAAGAAATTGAGTAGTGTGGCTCACATACAGTAGTTCCCTGTTTCCTTGTCTAGTACCATTTTGTGCAAGAGGGAAAAGCTGAGAAGAACGTCTGCTTTTTATTCTTCCAGTATTGAGGCAGGTCTTTTCTGCTGGGTTTTTTGCCATTATAATTTACCATATTTCTTTTATAAGGAACAGTGGGAACCACCATTTTTGATCACTACATTCAGATAGAATTGCATGTCAATATATGAGAAGGATCAAAGGTCAAGAAAGTGAGACGTGTGAGGAAAGGGTAAATTAGGACAGTTTTGAACAGAATAGTAGGAGGAACATGGTAATACTTATGAATTATACAAAAATATGCTGAAAAATAAAGGGAATACTTTGTTCTCTACAGATACTACCAGAGAGAGAACAAGACATTGGTCTTAATTTGTATCTAGAAAGATTTGTATTAGGAAGGTGTTTCTGATGGTGAGGGTGGCAAAGAAGGTTGCGGAGCCTCTGGCATTAGAGGCCTGTAAAAATGCAGGTGAGGTTCTGTGTCAGGAATGTTACAGGGCAATTCCTATGGCCCAGAGATGGATTAGGGTTTCCCCTGAATATCCTCCAAACCCTACAGTTCCATGATTGTTCAGGATGAGGGACAAATTGATTGTGATCCTATACTACACCCCCTAAAATATATATAACCTTATAAAATACGGTGTGAAAAATTAATACAAAACAGATTTGGAAACAGATTCCAATAGAAACAATGACATTAAAAAATAAACATGAAAGAACTGGAGGTTTCTAGGTCGACACTGTAGGTATGGCTAAGTCATATGCTAAGCATTATATATCCAAGCTCTGAACTCATGCAAAATCATTATCTTGAAATTACATATGTCTGTATATATGTATACACACACACATGGATGTGAACCTACATCCTTGGATGATTTTATGTATCTTTTAAGTATTCAAGGTTCTCATGTTTAAGGTTTTTGTTTTCTATTAATTTTCTATCTGTCTCTACCATCCATCTATCTCCACTTCGTTAGCTAGAAAGAAATATCAGTTTCTTGGGTAGTCCAGACCCTGCAGAAACCAGAATTTTAGGAGAATTCTCAATGTAAGCAGGTTTACAAAAAGCTCTGAAAATTGGGATTCCTGAATTAGGTAAAAATCTTAGGTATTAGTGTAAGAAGGACAGTGCCAGGTTGTCATGTAAAATCCATACCAATACTCAGAGTTTTTTGACCACTTTTGTAGTATTAAATGTTAGCAGTTTCAAAGAACGCAAGGAAGGCTTCCTTTTAGCTGTTGATTTAACTAGGCTTAAAATCCAATGAATAAATTGTACATAGTTCATCAGCTTGTGGGGCTCACGGTGCCGACACGCCAAATAATAAACTACACCTCCCACTGTGAGCACTTTATGGCCAAAAGACCGCAGGAACACCACTGTGGAACTGTCAAAAATAAAACATGTTAATGGACTCATAAATGAAATGAACGGATATTGCTTTAAGATCGAGGCCATAAATATGTGTCACACCTGTCCTCTGGGTGGTCAGTGGCAATCAAGCTGTTATATTCTGAGCGTATTTTCAATCTGATGCTGTCTGATTTGTCCTTCCTTCCTTCCTTGCTGAGCAGTATCGAGGAATAAGATGAAAGATCTAAGTGATACGGTGCCATTGCAACGGCTGCAGCCAAGGTGATGTTAATATATCAAGCTAAATATACAACGGAGCTGTGAAAATTCGAGGCTAATGATGTTTTACTGTGTAAATTCTATTTTAGAAAAAAAAAAAAACAGAAAAATCATTGAAGGTAGGATTACAGGAACTGTTTGCAGCACCCAGCAAGCTTCTGCACTTTCCCACAGAGGTTACTGTGAATGTGGAAATAGTCTAACATAAGGATTAATAATAATAATTTACACTGTGGGAGTGCTGAGGATTCCCTCCATGCAAGATACTGTACAAAAAAAAAAAAAAAAATACACAGAAAAGCTTCTGACCAGTGACCAAAGTGTGCAAATCTGCTTGATACGCTAAATTCTTAGTAGAGTTTTCCCAAAGATAGCTAATTTTAACAGGCGGTTTTCATTATTTTTCTAAATAAGTTATAAAGGCAGATCCAACATTTGATGTCTCTACAAAAAATCCCAGATAAACACCTAACTGGTTTCAGAGGTGTATTCCATCCTGCTTAACCAGGCACTTCTTCCAGCATCTGCTTAGGGGAGCCCACCGGCTTAGGGAATTTTTGTACTTTGTAGTGCAAAATATTTTTTTACTTTCTTGCTTATTTAATTTTTAAAGGTAGTATTATTAAGCTGTTAAATTGCACTGGTTAAAATGTAATTTTATGTTTTGCCATTTAAGGGATCCTGGGAGAATCCATTCCTGCTGAGTTGATTTGGGGCCAGCCTTACATAAACTCTATTGAAGAGTCCCTCAAATGGTAACCATTTTCCAGCTTAAATACACAAGCTAGACAAGGCCTTTCATAACTCACTAGCAGGGCAGTTTTACAGCCCAGCTGCATGCCTGACACATTCGTGTTACTCCTGACCTGTAGTGCACATGAGTCCTACCAGGACCGATACTGGATGCAGGGAAGGAGGCAATTGCCTAGCTCACACAGGTTGCAAACTGGCTCCATTCCTGGCTCTCCTTGCTCTGTGGCAGCTTGAAAAATCTGGTTTTTGCTGCTGATGTCAGATATCTAAGCAAGCAGAGAGCATGAGGACAGGGCAGAGATGCCATGGGTGCCTCTCATCCGCCCACAGCAGCAGAAGCCACCATGAGCTGCAGAGCCACATGTCTTCTTTCCGGCTTCAGAACTCCCAACCCTTTCCACCGCTCCTCCCCACAACTGCAGGCCTCTCGCTTCTGCTCCTTGTGTTGACACCCTGTAGATGCTGAAGTTTTGAGGCTGTCAAAGGGCCATCATCAATATTGCCCAGGTAGAGAGCAGTTTTGATTTTTATTTCAAATATACGACTGAAACATGTTGTACTGTTAAACTGGATTAAAACATGAAAGCAGCCGAATAGCAAAAACTGATGAGAAACCTCTGCCTGATTTTCTGGTGTGCAATGCAGATGAAAACGGCGACATTTTTCCCCGACCATTTGCATATCTGTAAATGACTGCAAGGCAGGGTAGAAGGAGGCCAGCTGGATTCAATTACAGGGAAAGGTAAAAGGCTTTCGCTTCTGATTTTCATTTCGCAGTTTAGAGCAGGGTCACATTTTGAATTTCTTTAGAGTCTTTTTAAAAATGAGTAAAGTTCTCAGCAGCACATCCCAAGTGGAGGAGCACATCTTAAACAGAATTATTCAAAAGGATCTATTTTTATAGTAATAATTAATGTTCCATCTCGTGCAGTTTTCTGAACAATCCACATAAAGCGCATTTTAGGGCAAGCTGCTTAGGGAGATTTCAGGGGACACTAATCTTCAGGACTTCCGCTGACAACCCAAACACAATGTCACATGAAAGCCTTATCGCAGCAAACCCACCCAAAGCCCATCCGCAACGCCGGCGCGGCCCTGAGCCACAAAGCTCTCGGATGTGCGATACCCCGGCGCAGGATGCTTTTATCTAGTGGGGTTAGCTGTGGGGTCTGTGGTGTGCCAGAACTATTTCTATTGTTCCTATTATTTCAAGGAGAAGAAACTGGGGCACCGGGTTAGCAGCAGAGCTGCCTCTCAGCCCAGGGTGAGAGAGGGGGCAAGTGGTGTCTTCAAAACAAACCTCTCTCTCTCTCTGATTTTCACCTACCATAGAATCATAATAATGCTGATCATAATGATAATTATGATGATGATGATAATAACAACATCATATTAACAACAACAAAACCAGCAATAATAATAATGATAATGGTAATAACAGCAACAACCTTTCACTAGTTCTTTCTAAGTCTTAATCCCTACTATACACATCCTTCCAAACTCTTTTTTTTTTTTTGTTACCAGTGGGATTTTTTTGTTTGTTTCTTTGTTTTGTTTTGTTTTGCTTCACATTTCAGGCTGCAGCAGCTCCTAGTTGTGAAATGCAGAGCCCCAGCATAATTTCTGCCATCCATGAGCAGATGCTGCAAGGGAAGGGTGATACAAACAGGACACAAAACTACAGGAGTAGGTGGATGATAAATAATTATTACTTCTTTATAGTCACTTGTACCTTACAGAGGTCTCCAGTTTGCCCTCCCTCAGAATTACTTGCCTTTGCTGATGAACATAATCCTATGAGCAGTTATTCATAGACATAGTTCTTTTGTACTGACTGCAACATGAAAGTTAGTTAAACCTTCCCCCTGCCTTGGCTTGATCCATGCCTGTAATTTCTCCACCCAGAGCCAGGGCTTAGACAAGCCTTTGGAACAGTTGTAGATGGCCCAGGTACACAGGTAACTGCTGAATTGCCCTAAAGGGAGGAAACCAGGAATATTTGTAGCTTATGGACAGCTGAAGACTAACCTCTGTGAATTTGAAAGAGGGCTGGAGAGAGACTCCCAGTTGTCTGATAGTTGTATGTCATGCCAGGATTGGAGACTACTTCCAGTTCACGTTTGTAGCACAGGTGTTCCTGGCAACAAAAGCACCATATCCTGATACTTTGGGAGTAGACATGTTTCAGGTTGCTCATATGCTCCCAGTGAAGTCTACTGGTGGTTATTTCAGTCCAACACAGCTTCATAACCTCATCTTACATTAGCACATTTTGTAGAAACACCAAGACATTGCATTGCAACAACTTTGCCTCGCAACCGGCGGTGTCAGAATGATCAGTCCCTAGGAAGGGAGGCGTTAGATGTGTGTTTCCATCCTGTCTTCAGCAAATTATAACAGGTTTTAAAGTTACTGTGATACTTACAGCATTCGTAAAGAGAAGATTTCCACACACACTCCAGCCCCTCTTGTGCAACCAGCCCTGGGGACAGAACTAGAGCACTGGCCACTTAAAGGGTTGTTTCAGTCTAAGGCTCCTGGAAGTCCATATGGTAAAATACACATTTCTTCTATGAAGGTAACATTGCTCTGACAGAAAGCAGCCAAGGAATCTTTGGCTAATTTTAGAAAGGCAGGGCTAACTTGCCCCATTTTTTACAGGAGTAAGGAGTGAAAGAGCCTTTCTGCACCAAGCCCTTTTTTATCTCCCTACCAGTGCAAGTGAGAAAAAAGCCTGACTCTAACAGAACAGATAAAAATAAAACCAGCGACGGACAAAGCCAATTATGTTCCCCATTGCCTAGGGATGGGCAACCTAATTTGCAGCTGACAGTGATTTGATGGACTGAACCATCCTTTTTCTGATCCAGCATTCGGAGTAATTTTTATTGTAAACCAATCATTACAATGTAGGACTCTCAGTACCATCAGTGTCACCATGACAAATTCCCACATCAGTGTTAGTGTTGCTGCTGGGGTTTTTCCTCCCATTTTTCACTGCCTGACACGTTGGGGAGGTGCTGGACATGGTACACCATGGCCTTGTCCTCGGCGCCAGCCCTGGGCAGAACAGCTAATGGGTCATGTGAGAGGGACGGTGCCAAACACGCTGTTACCAACTCTGGGTCACATCTTTCCAATCTCTGTGCTGTAATTTTGGCAGGGGTGCTAAATTTAGTTCTCTAGTTCAGAATATACATACAGCACATTAAGCTGGGACTTCAGCAGTGCACATTTTCTGCTCCATCTTCATAGTCTCTGATTCCGCTCCTTTATGTGGTTTATAGGTCATAAATGATTGCCCACCCCTGAGGACATTGTGCTAGTTCATGTCTGACATCTGTACAATCTAATAAGTCCTAAGCCTTAGTGTAGTATCCTTATGTTCCCTGGATGGACATATAGGCATGGCTGTTGTTGGGCAGAGTATCACTTCATTAGAACCGGTTGGAATTTATATTCACCAGAACTTTAGTAATTTCTGTTTGAGGAAGTCAAATCCCTAATTTTTCAAGAGATGTTGGAATTTACTTGTCTGCACCAGAAAAAGCTCCCACTGTTATCATGTTAAGCTGTGGGTTGCAGAGATAAGGGGAAATTTGGAGAAAGGGACCTGAGAGGGTACTTGGAGGGTGAAGCTCTGTGCCTCTTTCAGATGGTGTGCCCTACACTGCCCTTCCCAGGCCCGTGAGAGCTCAGTGTAGACCTAGGAGGCTCCATCTACACTTGTTTCTCCCTATTTCTGCCTAGCTGTGAAATCTGCAATATTTTTCTTTCCACTATAGGACCCAGTAAAGACTGATTAACAAATGACAGACAGACACCTACTGCTGCTAACGGGAGGAATAAAAGCTTATAATTGTTACAAGAGAGATCACCAAGACTTTTCTCTAATACTGGATAGTTTTATCAGTACTCTACTCCTACAAAAGTCCTGAGTTAAAGGAGTATTATTAAGGCTGTAATGTCAAGCACAAAGATGGTGAGACAGGCCAGGGTTGTGGCAACTGGTGGACCTTTACTTCTGCTCCTTCCATTCATCCTCTTCAGCTGCACAGTCACACATATGTAAAAGCAACTGTGTTCTGAAGAGCTACGAGGAACAAACTATCTATTTTCTACTCCTATGCTTTGTGACTTATTATTTAGATTGACTAAATATTTGTATTGACCAACCATATATATGTATATATTGTTAGGTCAAAAAATTAAAGTGAAGGTGGAGAAATAAGTTTAATGATTTCAGTAGAATTTGAAGGTGCCTAGCAGGGCATTTTGGTAGCAAATCTAAGCATCAGTTAAGTGACATTGGCTCAAATGGGTTTATAGGAAGAAAACAACTACATTTTTTTGTGTGCTTGCTTATATAAGACCTTCTTTCATTTACATGTCTTGATTTTAGTGTCCTTGTTTAGAACATGCAGATTTGGTTCAGCAGCTCTCCCCAAATGGGCGAACAGCACATGTCCTTGCAGGCAGATTTCTGGAGGCAGCACAGGGGAGGGACACCCAGACATGGAGGGGACCCTGCACTGTGCACTCCAGGAAGAAGAGTCCTGTAACTTTGTGTCCTACCACTGCAGTGGGGTAGCAGGGACACACATGTAGCTCCCAACCTTAGTTTTATGGTGGGATTTAGTAGCGTAGCTGCTGGAGAGGTGTAGGATCTACATTGTGTCGTGAGAAGAGCTGGTGGCTCAGTCAGACTGAGCCTTCTGTGCAGGGTGGGGTGGGTGACTGCATGGTCCCATGAGAGTCAGAGAGTCTGGGACTTGCGGGAGACACGGCTATGATGGCACCATAGCAGTCACCAGTGTTTCTGGGATCTCTGTGTGGATCTGGGGTGAGAATCTTGCTCTCCTTGCTGCAGTGCTGATAGGAAGTGCTAAGAACAGTCCTTGTAGATCTGTTTTGCAAGCGGTCCTGTGAAAGGAAACAGATTGCCTTAGGCAAGACATTTAGAGGGTCTTACACTTCTCTTTATGCTTTTAAACTGCATGTTCTTGCTCTCAGTGAAATATTGCCTTTCCAGAATGGACTTGGACAGGGAGACACTGTGTTGCACATACCTGCTGTGCACTGCTTTGAGCTGTAAGCACTGGTTTAGGTCATCCTCAAACGGAGAAATTCATATAAATGGGAAGGTCACTGTGCATCCAGATATTGCTGCATATCTTTAACAATTCCTTACTGGGCCAGGTTGAAGCTTCCCTATACTCATGTTTGTATTTCCCAAGACTGGGTGATGTCTTTTTCCAATTGGCATTACCTACACAGATATATCTTCAATGCTCATGTTGAATCTCAGTGTCATGCGGAGATGGGAATCCAGCATTCCACCTGACTGTGTGCACAGCTGGAATCACTGGTGAGTGTGGAGAAGTCCAGCTGCAGCATGGCTGGGTTGGGGTTTATAGTGGTACCACAGCATCAATTCCACTGATCAGTGACCAGAGGTGGGGTTTGTGTTCATGACTTTACTTACAGATGGTTAAATTCCAGAAGTGGTTAAAGACAACCATAAATCCATGAGACATCCACAGAACAACCACTGGGTGACCATGGCTTTTTATCTGGGGAGCACTGTGCTGCAGGAGTTGTGTCCAAGTTTGTCAGCTTGAGGCCAAACATCTTCTTTTAAAATGTCAGGGGATGTGGTCAGTCCTTGCGGGCTGATTCTGCTCTTTCCACTCTTCTCTCATTGGTCATTGTGTTGGGGCTTGCTTTGCTCTGAATTTCTACTGGAATTCATACAGAAGTTCTTGGCGCCATGTCAAGTTCATGTCAAGTTCATGTCAAGTTCATGCCAAGTTCACTGAAATTTCATTTAGGAAAAAAGGGCCTCATAAGATAAAAAATAAATATATTTTTTACATTCAAATTCTGAAACAACTTTGAATTTCTAACATTTGGGGGTTGTATTCTCTATGTTATGGTGACATTAAAAATAGTAGAAAGCCCAATGAAAAGATTTGAAGCCATAGAAAATGGCTTTCCCACCTTTCCCATATTTGATGTGGAGAAAAGTTGGAAATCTATTGCAGTTTGGAATGGAACTGAATTTAAAATCTTTTATGAAACAATATTCTTATTCTCGTATAGCTGTTCATATAAGTTAAGTACATTTTTATTGAATGTAGACTCCCATCAAGATTTGCTAAAATTCAGGCTAAAATTGAGGTGTCAGTCATGTTTCTCAGTGATTTCAATAGGCCTGTTCCTCCTACCTGTTCAAAATAAGCTTTAAGACTGTTCATCTTGCAGCACTCTATGTTTAGACCCTTATTTTTAAGACTTTTATTTTTCATGTAATTCCTCTTTCTGAAAATCAGAAGGAGGCTTGATAAAGAATTAGTTTCAATTTCTTCCCCCATTTTTACACATTGATTACACATACATATTTCTTACTCTTTTCCAAGTTCTTTGACTCATGAATCAAGGCACAACGACCACTGTCATGCTCAGACTTCCCACCCATCAGGGGCCAAAGAGCAAGAACAAACTAATTTTTCAATTTCATTATATTTTCAATTAAATTTCCAGTTGAAACCCTAATTTTTGTTTCAGCAAGATATACAGTTGAGACAACTGGCAGAAGTCAGTGGAAGTGAAGAAGTTCCTCTGAACAGTTACCCACCCTTGTTCAGTCCTTTTCTCCACAATAAACTGATATGTTGATTTTTAAGTACAAGACCTAGCAACTGATTTCGCAACACTGTATCTTTAGAATAATCCTCAAGAAGTTTGATCTCATTTTAAATGGTGCAAAAATTGGTCGATAATTTTTATTACATGATCAATTTTACTCCAAGTCTGTCTCTGTATAGATTTTAATATATCAATATACCTTAAAACAGTTTTCTGAAAGGGGAAAAAAATATAACTCATTTTGGGGATTATAAAAGGAGTAATTTTCTTAAACTGGTCCTTAATATAGCTAATAGCACTTGGCTTCACCTCAAGATGGCTAACAAGCCATCATTAACCGTGGCTAATGAAAAATTAATTGAACTTTTTTTAAAATTAATACTGGATGAGAAATCATTATAAATCATGCCTTTGGTTCCGCATGTCAGGAAAGCGAATAAATGGGCTTGAAAGTTCATATATCTATGTATAAAACAGAACTGTAAGCAAATGCAGAATGAATTGTGCTGGTTGCCAGTGGTTGGTTTTTCAGTAGCTTTTAAAATTTCTTCTTAATATTTCCAGAATTTTCACTAATATATGACCCTGAATATATATTTTTTTAAAGATTTACTAGGAAATGTTAACTTTTCATATAATTAGAGAATCCTGGCACCTGCACTAGGCTTATCCACACCAACCTGGAAAGTAATTAACAAAAATAAAGATTTAAAAGCAGGAGGGCAGAATTATTGCAAAGTCTAACAGGATGTAACTCAACAAAAATATTTCACTGGATTTTAAACTCCTATTAGGATGCCAGTAAAAACGGGAAACTATTTTTTTTCTTTCTGTTTTGAATTTGCTTAAGTTAAAGAAATAGAAGCAAAATCAATAAATTTTGTCTGAAAACCAGTTTAAAAGAAGCCACGTGTCTTAGGTGTGCGGTAATAATGGGGGTAAACACTAAGCACTCAAAGAGCCTTTCACAAGACAGGTCAGGAACCACTTGGTAAATTCTACAGCTATTTCAAAGATACTAGGATTAGCTCACAAACCCTCAAATACTTCCCAGGTATGACTAATATTATATCATTCATAGCTTTTAGACAGATGTAGTGCCAGGGTTGATACAGCCATAACACTTCTTATTACTACCTACATACTTCTTGTTGCGAATCAGAGCACGCCAAGCGAGCTTTTGAGGTGCAGACACCAAGAGTTCTCCAAGCACTTGCAGTGTGGATGAGGAGCAGAAAAGACTTTGAAAGGATGGTGGAGGGTGCTGGGCAGGTCAGGAAGCAGCCAGAAGCTGCTGCTGGAATGACCTCCTGCCCAGGACCCCAGGCCCCATCCATCAGCTAACACAGCTTCTCTTTGGATGGCTGCTGTAGCTGCACACCCGAAACCTTTTTTAATGATGAGAAGAGAGGATTTCCTTTAATGTAAGTCTGTTCTGTGTGTGATGTGTTCTCCATCCTTTATTCAGGTGCTCTTTCAATACTGCCCAGGCCATACCTGCTCCTCCTGTGGGGCCAGAGGACTTGACCTCTATTTCTACTTTCTCCTTTGTCTTCTTTTTCTTCCCCTCCCAGAAGACTGCAGTGTGCTCACCACATGTTCCCTTCAAGGCCAAGCATCAGCTCTGCTTCCACTCCCTGGCTCACCTTGTGATAGCTCAGGCTGCATCCCTTGCATCTCTCTATCTGATAAAGATGTAGCACATCAGTCTCAGACCCACACCTGTGGGACTGTTGCTTTTGCACGTTACATTTGTCCCGTTGGCTGGGGTGCTGTTGTGCTTTAAGATAAAAGCACATTCTCAGTGAACTTAGTAAAGACCTAAGAGTTACTTATGTACATAAGTAATTACAGTAATCAAATGCAAACAGATTTGCTGCCTATCCCTATTACTTGAAAAAGCCCAAATTGATTTATTTTCAAATTCAGGAATCAGTTTGCCTAGTGTTAAGAATATGTAATGCAGCAATTATGGGCATTCCCCAAAAGCTGCATTTATGTATTTATGAAAAAAGCTCCCATGGGTAACGCTTCATATGAAATATTTGAATTGGAAATGCCTTTTTTTTTTTTCATAAGTTCTTCTCAGTTTTCTATTTTGAAAGCTGATGTAATATTTTCCTATCACATAATATTTCTTTGAAAGGTCACATTCTGAAGCCACACACTGAGTGCAAGACACTGGGGCAGCAAACAAACTTTCTTGGTGATGTGCATAGCTTCTTAGGAAAAGCTATTTTGCAAATGAGATTACAGCATCAAACTATGTTGTTTTTTTCACTGAAACACACATTTGAACTGATTTTTTTCTATTAGCTGTAATTCAGACATACCCTAAAATGTAACTAATTTTGAACACACCATTTCTACGATACACATGATGGATAACAAATAGGTTATGCACATCCCTAATATAACAGCATTATATCAAACACTCAGTTTATTGCATTACAGATGATATCAAGTAATGGTAGTCATTCACATGAATAGTT
Source organism: Chloroceryle amazona (assembly GCA_027560015.1). Classification (NCBI taxonomy): domain Eukaryota; kingdom Metazoa; phylum Chordata; class Aves; order Coraciiformes; family Cerylidae; genus Chloroceryle; species Chloroceryle amazona. The sequence continues at coordinate 115,641 of JANHFX010029558.1, read as the reverse complement.
CTCAACTCTGATTGAATTTGATTCCTTATTAGAGTTCCTCAGTGCAGAATATTATACTAGTAATATAACACAGAAATTGCTTCTAGCACGTGAAATATAATAATATAATAATTATAATAAGCAAATATTTAACTCGTGCTGTGCTCTTGGGATCTTCATGTCAAAAACAGACTTAAAAAATTTAATTGTTTCATCAGCCAGGAGTGTCTGAGAAGGGTCCATAACCAAGGTGGTCTAACAGGGATCCTCAGTGTACCAAGCTGGGGAAGGTGATGATTATCCATTTTACGATCAAAACATTGAACATAGAATTAATAAGCATCCAGTTATGTCAGTAATAAATGGCAACGACATTCAGTGGCTGGGAACGTCAGAAGAAAATACAAATGCAATGCATGCATGTGTGCAGTTGCCTGCTTGCACGCACACACACACACACAGACAAGTGTGTGCACACACTGGCACATGTATGCGCACACTCACACACGTACACAGGCTTCCTTGCCTTGGTTGAGCCCTCACAGGCTGGTGTGAGTTTCCCCAAGGAGTCCTCAGGGGCTCTCGCCTTTGGAGCTTTACTTTAGGGGTATAAAAACGGGTAATCACTGAACTCAACCAGCCACGGAAGTTATAACAGTTATCTGTCTGTTGCTCTGTGAAGAAGAAAAAAAAAGATTTCTCTGTAACTTCCCCCTTAATATTCCTTCAAGGGCTTGGGACAATCTAGACCCAAGGAGGCCCCTGATACAAAATTAAAGTAAGAATCAAATTTCTCTTCCTTCAGAGCATTCTGGAGTTGGAACTGCTCTTTGCTTTCTTACTGACTGGTGCTGCAACATGCCATTATTCATGAGCATTTTCAGCAGGAGACAGATGCATGAACTCTCATTTTCTATGGAGGATTTCTTATGGAGCCAGCATTACCAAGCAATGATTAGATAAGATGACACCATGGGAAATTCAAGATGGAAAAAAAAAAGCTAGATTGGGTATGCTGCAGAGCTCAAACACTATCAGTCCTTATTGAAGGGGCCTTCATCTAGGACATTCAGAGGAATTCTTTCAAAAGCACCAGCTCTCTAATGAAGCTCAATAATTTTGATTTGACAATACCTCACAGCAGAAACTGCAGAGGTACTTAATAATAGTGTAGTCATTTTCTGTCAGCCATTGGCTTTGCAGTAGAATACGTATGCTTGCATTATTTCCCTTAACATAGAGATATTTACATTTATTGATAGTATTTGCCTTTGTATTAAGTATCTCTACATTTATCTATTTTATTTTATTTTAAGACGGGGCTGTGCTGATTTAGATTGACTTAACACCAAGGGAAATTTAGGATGAACCAGAGCAAATGTGCCAGTTAAAAGTAGAGCTGAAAATTCATCTGCTTCTGTTCCAGTGCTCTTTTATGGAAATCAGCTATCTAATCAGGAATTCTTTATCATCACTTCATAAGAGTTTGTGTGTCAGGATGAATTGAGTCATTAATTGCAAATACACCAGTGAGATCTTGGAATATGTATATGATGTATATGTATGTACGTGAAAAATGTAGAAGGAATGGGAAGTACACAGAATGTGATACTCGGCAACAAGGAAGAAATATTGAATATGAGAAGTAAGAACAGAGGAATTTAAAAGTAAAAGGTGATTTAAAAGGAAAGACAAGTTTCTACAGAGAAGGGAAAAGCAGAGATAAGAATAAAATGGTAGATATACCATATGCTACAGAAAACAGCCACAAGTTTACATTCCATCACATTATATGAAACCTGTGGATTTTATGGGCTTCTACTCCTAACTCCTGGTATGTAATGTAAGCTTCAACTACAGCGTGCAGTGGTGGAGCGGCAGGATAAGGACAAGTGAGAAGAGATGCTTCGGAGGTGTTTCAGATGTTGAAAAAGTCTTGCCTCTTGGAAGTCAGATCCTCTACTTACTAGTTTGGATTTATTTAACTATTTTGAGTGAATTGTGATGAAGTAATATAAGTAGAAAACATTTAGGGAAATATGTGGTACAAACAATAAAAGTACTGGAGTTTTCAGCAGAGCACTAGGGAAAAATCACTTTAGAATCTTGCACAACCCTAGCAGCAACTTTGATAGTGAGGTAATCATACGAAAAACACTGAATCATGCTGTCAATTAACCTGAGCAGCACTGTGTGTGTATATATATATAGGAAAAAGAATTTTAATATATTATAAAAAATTTTCAATGTGATTGCAAGAAATCTGTTAATTATCATGTCTGCCATACATCTTTTTGAACATTCACCTTAAGAGAACTGAGGAGAGCGTTAGCAACAATGTGATACAAAATAATTAGCTTGTTTGCAGGGCTTAAATAGTCATTACTTTCTTGTGAAGTCCCTCATTAAGCTAATCCTAGTTTATAATACATTAGCAACCACTCTTTATGTAGAAGCTACTTCTAAGAGGATAAAAATAACTTCAGATTTTGAAATGCTCAAAGTGATATGCAAAATTGTAGAGGCTGGGACAGGAACAATACAGACTAAAAAAATTTATGTAAGTACTTGATTTATTCCTTGCTGCCCACATGCAATTTGCTCACCTGAAGTCTGCAGATACAACTGTTTAAAGGCTCTCATGAAACAATTTTCCCCTTTCTGCTTTGAAAGCCTGTGACAGCCTTTTACCATGATTTTCTTTGGAGGTCCTTCTATAGCATTACCCAATTATTTCCTAAAAAGTGTAAAGGCTTTCCCTGACTCACATTATAGTAGAAGGAGTGATTTTCAGTTTGATGTTTGACTTCAGTCAAAGGAAGAGAACTGATGACATGGAGTTGACACAAAACAAAGCACAAAGCCTGTGCTGGAGGACAAAATGGGCCTTGACCCTCATCCACAAAAAAAAAAAAAAAAAAAAGAAGAAACACTAAAAAGATAAAATATATATATATTTTGGAAGCGGGATATCCACATCTTACAGTTGCCATTTTTACACAGTGGATAGAATCATTGCTTTGCTTGACTTTATGCCTTGCTTGGTAATTTACTTGTGGTCAGTTGGAGGCAATATTTAGTTACAAAGCCCTCAGGTCATGCACGAATCCATGTTTATGTAAGCTAATGAAATTAGCTGAGGTGGGAAAATAGAGAGTGATGCAGAAAACAAAGGATTCCCCTCCCAGCCAAAAGAAATAAGTCATCAAAAAAAAAAAAACAAAACTGCAAATTCAGCCAATGAATCCTGTAGATATCAAAATAAATCAGGGGAGCCTGGATCTCCCTGTCCCTTGGATTTACAAGAAGCAAGGAATTACATTTCCCATTTAAAGACAGAGATGAACTCCTCAAATAAATTGTTGAAGATTTTGTATCAGCTTATGCTCAAAAACTAAAAGCTGGAAGAGATCACCACAGTGAGCAAGAAAGCACCTGAGATCAACTGGATACACACTGAGCAACAAAACATGGGGCTTTTTACAGAGCTATTTACCCAGGCATCCAAGGGAGACCTGTGGGTGTTTTGCCACATCATGTAATATTCTCTCTGTTCCCCCTACACTTTCTCTCCTGGAAGAGTATCAATAATTCATGTACTCTTCTTACATGGGCTATTTAATATGTTGTAAGAAGCAAAATATACACAGTATGTATAAGGGAGATTTCCTGCAATAGATACTTAACAGTCCTGTAAAGCATGGGAACATGAAGAAGGGAAAGCACAAGGACACATCCCATGCCCCTGTGACAGGAAATTCCCTTTCATTTTAAAGTTTTTGAAAGCGAAGTGCAAAAACAACTGTTATAAAAATTTTCTGGGATAAATATCAGTGAGTTCCTGATTTTAATCTAGAGAACAAATAAAATACAATGAAGCAAGGCACTGGAATAATGTGATACTGTGTTCAGAGCAGTGGCAATGTGTATACAAGCTACTTCCTTTTTTTAATTTTTTTTTTTAATAATTTTCTAAATTTGCCTCTGTATTGTGAGTCAAACCTACCGACTCCCTTCCTAAACAAGACTTTGGTAACACTGCCCAAGTCAATGTGGCCAAGCCCCCTTTCTCATCCCGTTGAAGGCTGGGACAGAGCCTTTTAAATGAAGAAGTCCTTAATACACATGTGTATGTATTCACCAGCTTACACTTTTTTTTGAGCAGAGCACGTTTAAGCTAGAAAAGATTAAGTGGAATTAAACATGGATGCCTTTATTATAGAGTCAGTTCCCAGAAGACACCCATTTTTTTTCAGCATTCACTCCCAAAGACTCCTTTAGCAGTGTTAGATTTGACTGCAAATGACAAGCTGTACACAGAAAGCAGACATTTATATCCATATCATCACTTATTAACTGTTGTTATTGTCACTGACAATGCAGCGATAATAATAGGGATTCTTTCAACACCTGGCTTTAAGATGTGGGAGTTTATGACATTCAAAAATATCTCGGCAGAACTGGCAGATGAAGGCCTGTTCAGAAGGAATTTGTACCAGGAACAGTATATAAAAGCCATGCAACAGCTGACTAGGACCTTGAGGAGTCTTTGCTAACCCTCAGGATTTGACTTGAACATTGAAAAGCAGGGTCATTTTCTTCTAATAAGGTCTGTGACTGTCTCCATCTGTAAATCACACTCCAGAGCCAGCATGTTGCAGTTTATACAGGGAAATGACTAACAGAAAATAATAGTGTTGCAATAAACAGTGTGAGGAGAGCTATGATTGAGTGAAAAAATATCAGGAAAACTGACTGTTGTCTCTTTCTTAGCTAATTCAAGGGCTGAAGTGAATGTACTGATGTACTGCTTTCCTTCAACCTTTGCAAGATTTGAGATCTTTCTAAAAGGTGTTTAGTTACTGAAAGGCTCAAGCCTGTAGATTGGAAAATGCCTTCAGCTTCCAAGATTGTGGTTTTATGGATAATGGGATGTAAGCCTTTCAGCCACCACCTTGTCCACAGTACAAAGAACTGGATCCTGTCTCTTCATCTTCTTGCTTCTCTGGTGTGCTATGGCCATGTCCAAACGCTGGTCCACCACAGCCATCTACCAGTCAATGCATAAAGGATCCCTCATCATGTGCAGGCTAAATTTCAGTGGGAGAAGATTGCTGTGAGGACCTGGAAATTACTGATGTAGTCTAAAGCCATCCTAACTTTTCCAGGAAATATATAGCCACAGAACTTCAAAAACATTTAAAAATACAAGTCAAGGGCTGATGGAATACCATCTCTACTTCAGTTGCTCCCAGATTGTTGGAAAGGCCTAAGCAGCCCATGCTCTGGTGGGTTTGGAGGGACCTCAGCAAAAGATGGGTGGCCAAAGGAGCAATTGTGTCGGGATGGTTTGCAGGTGCTGAGGTCTCCCTTGAGAAGACCAGCAAATCCAGCCTGTGAGGTACTGATGCCCAAGGCACTGCCTATCCATTACTGGTACCAAACTGGCCCCCAGTGCTGTGCAGCTTTGCAGCAGATGGCTCTGCCTCACCAAGTCCTTGACACCTGGAAGTATGGTGATTTTACTGCTCCACCAAGTGCTGAGTGTTTTTTACTGTCCATTCTCCAGACGTAAACTAATGATTCAGAGTGATCAAAATAAAATTACTTAACTAATGTGTTATCTGAAGTTGGAAGGGGCACATTTCACTTGCAGTGTGAGACGAGACAAAGGCAGAGGGGATATTATTAGCTAGTCACTGTCCCACAGGATTAGAGGTATGAGATATAATATATATAAGGACCCAAGGGTGAGATTATCTCAGGATAATACACCCTTTAGGTTTTTAAATTGCATCCAAAGCAATCAAACCAGTTACCATAGCATTCATTTTAATGCACAGATAAATTTGTAGCTCTTGTTTATATAGCTCATCCTCTGGAGGCACTAATATGATTCCCTTTAAAACTCAAGTTAATGAGAAAATAATGGAGCATTGTAGATATAAGCAAATTTTTTTTTTTTTTTCACTGTCACTGTCATCATCTTTTATACAGCCAGAGGGCACTTTTAAAGTATAACTTGGATTTATTCTATGTATCACCAAACCTTTAAAAATCTTTCTTTACACCGAGCTTTCTGATTCCAGCCTAAAGCCAAAGATGCTTACTGTCTAAATAAATTTATAAATCAGTATATCATCTATAAATCTTACCTTATCCCTAATAGGAAATTTAAAATTGTAAGTCTTAAAACTTCACCTTGGCAACACACGTTCTTATTTTATTGGCTTTCCTGGACAGAAATCGCTGATGAGATACTGCATGTGGCCAGGGAACAGGGATTGCATATCAGTATCTGAGTGTAGTGAGCTGTGTAATGAAGCCATGTTTGTTTACTTCCCTTTGTATCCAGCACTGCAGTAAATCTCTGGACATTTCCAAGTTGTTTTTTTTTTAAATTCTTTTTACTCCATCAGTTTTCCTAATTCCTTTGGCCCAGCTGAGGAGCTTCATTCTCATGGAACATTCACCAGGACAAGATGTTGCCATCATCAAATCTGATACAAGCTGATACCAAAACTCAGTAATTCACTTTGTCTGGAAAGAATTGGTGATATATACATCATTTACATGATCTAATATTTAATATTCATCCATAGGAACAATCACCTATACGGATTGGATCTTCAGGCATTCCAAACTTCATAGGAGTGAATAAAAGTGATGTAATTTACTGGAACTGAATTATTTCCCCTGGTCTCACTGGAGACTGAGGGCGCTTTGATGTGAGCAGGAAAAGCTTTAAGGTTTCTGTTGACTGTGCCTGCTGGTGAGGACTCCTTTTCAAGATTCATACTGTCACTCTGTAGTTTTTTGTGCACTTCTCTGCTGCCTTTGCTTTCCCATAATCTTAGCCAAATTTTAGACTGGTCCCATCAATCTCTGCCTCATGGTGAGTCTGGCTGTGTGCCAACACATACCCACTCTTCCCTGCAGCTCTGTATTGGTCCTGTCACTGGGGATCCTTTGTAGCTGGTCTGTCTGGGGAGTTAGAAAGGCATCTTTTCTGGAAGACAATCAAGTTCAATTATCATCTCCCTGGGGCACCAGGTGCTGGTGACCCAGCCAGGCTTTTACAGAGGTTAGTGGATGGCTCATGACAAAAAGTTGCAGGCATTTTGCTTCTGCCCTCTAGACATGCAGGCTGGAGTGGTGAGACTGTCACCAGCCACATCCCCAGGTTTTTGAAGCCTTGTCTTGCCACAGCCCAGTATGGAGCAAGCTTCCTATTACAATGGAAATGTAAGTCAGTCTAAAATGAGGGAACTGGGGAAAGTATTGCATTGTGAGAACCACTAAAAAATTCTATCTAAATTGTCACCAATCATATAATACCAGGCTGGAAGGGACCTCAAGGATCATCTCGTACAACCTTTATTGGCAGTGGCAGGAGAAAGAAGACTGCAAATCTTCACTTCTGTCTTATAATTTTGGTGTTAGCACAGAAATAGAATATCATGGGTCTCATTAAGATTTAGATAACTGAGGAACAGACTGATGATATTAAAAAGCCTGTACTGGGTCTTTAATAAAGGCCAGATTTAATTCTCCGATTCCTTAGGCTGTGGACATCTCACCAGAGCGTGAGATGCTTCCTCCAGATTGCTCAGCTACTTCTGACCCCTGCTACACCAAACCTCCTCTTTTGCAGTCCGGATTTCAGTAACACTGTGGAGCTGACACTGTTGGAATCAGACACAGCCTGTCCCGCTGAGACCTGACCGGGAAAACCATTCCAGTGTTCTTCCTGACAGATTTACTTTGAATAAGTTTATATTTCAGATTGCCTTGGGATGGGAAATATGTGTGGAAAGATCTCAAGGGATTGGATTAAGTAGTTTTAATTATAATGCTGGCCTCTACGGAGAAGCATTTCTTTGGAAACATTAAACAAATGCACTCTTTTTTCTTTCCTTTTTTTTTTTTTTTTTTTTTTTAAACTATGTTTGGTGTGGGGGAATTTTCCACATCTGAAAAAAAAAAAAAAAGAGAAAAAAGAAAAGAAAAGAGAATTTAAATTTAATTATAGTGTTTCATTAAATCTGTGTACTCACTGTGATCTACCGTGAGCACATGAAGCTATGGCAGTGCTGTGTTGTGGGGACTTCATCCATCCTACTTGCAAATAAGCACATGCAGTTAGAAAGGTCAGGGATTCAGTGAGCTTGTTTTAGGTTGTCCTCACCACCTCTCTGCAGATGTAAAATTGTTCTCCACACTCTGTTTCTAACAGTTTGCCAAATCTAGCGTTAGAGATGTCAAATGGCACCGTTTCTATTACTTCCCTTGAGAGGCTATTTTAGTTTAGCTGAGCTTGCTGCTGGGAATAATTTCTTCTTAATATTCAACTCCATTTCCCCTCTAATCCCACTGAACCTCCTTGCAGCCCCACAAACTACCCCACTACCCCAAAGGATTCTTCTCCTTCTCGGGGTGTTTGCCTCAGGAACTTTCAGACCACTCGTGATGTCATCTTGTAATTATAGCTCAGCTGATCTACACATATTCTATATGTACAAGCAAACAAGGAAAATATAATGAAGGAACCTATTAAACTCTGAATCACTTTCCTGAGCTTTCACCACATCATCTCTATTTCACTACATTTGATATTTGGTCTGTAAAAGAGAAATCCTAAACTAGAGTCACAGGAGGCAGAAACAAAGGAGTATTCCTTTATATATATATATATTTTATTTTTTTTTAACTTGCCCAGATTTAGTTTTATTTTCAGGTTTGGATGAATTTTAGCTGGAGTTGGGGTTGTCAGAGCCTGAACCAAAGTCCAGTGAAGACTTCTAGCTCATTTTAGAGCACATTAGCACTCTGGGTTCTTAAACCTCAGGTTTTCAGCTTTCAAGATCCTGACTGACACAGATCCATGGATTTTATTCCAGACACTCAGTTGGGACAGTTAATGCCCATTAAGTTGGAGACTGTGGGGGACAGACAGATGTCAAAGTGCTTTTCTGAGTTGGATATTATTTAAAAAAAATAAAATTGTATTATGATATAAAAATATGGAAGGCCTGTTTTTAACTCTTTGGTGAGACATCAGTAACGTAAGGAGGGAAGATAAATTAATACATAATTTGCACATTTATTGAATGACTAGCTGAATATTTTACACTCTTTCCAGGCAGATTTGCCTTTCTTTCCCATATAACATATTAAAGACACACTTCACTTTACAGTGAAATTAAACCCCCTCCAATCTGTGACCATAATTCTAAATTCTGTAATGTATTTGTGTGTGTTTCAGAGGTTGCAGGTATGACCTTGGGGGATTATGGTGTAAGTGGAATGAGGGAGTAGGATTTAAACTTTTTATTCTATTTTAGATGGTAATAAGATTTTAAGTGCCTTGCATCTTCTAATTGACTTTCATGACCCTTTGGAGCTGCAACCAACTGTTTGAGAAAAGCTCCACTAAACAAATCAAATTGTGACTTACTAAAATGAAATTCTCAAACTTTTCCTCAAGGGTAGTATATTTTTGCAGCTTTTAGCCTGGAAAAACCAGAGGTGCAAAATAGTAAACATCAGTGATGGAAGTCAAACCTCATCCCTTTGAAACAGGTAAATTGCGGTCACCATCATTTTTTAAGCAGCTTTTGCTCTCCACTCCTCCTCATCCACTCATTTTTTGTTTGCTTGTGCAACACCTCAGTTGTGAGGGTAAAACCATGTGTGATGAATCCATCTGGAGCTGTGCAAGTAGAGAGCGAGTGTGGGTGCACTGCAGCAAGAAGCACCTTATTGTACCAGCATCTTTGAGGTCCTGCTGTGTCCTCTTGTCCCCATGTAAGCACTGGCCTTGTGAGAGCACCTGCAACAGTGCCTGTGTTTTTGAAGTGTGATAAAACATTGAATATTTATCAGCACTCTGCCCTGTGTCTTTTCATTGGAATGACTTGTCCTCCAAACCCTCAAGCAATTTTCAAGGACCTTTCATTCTTTTAAAATACCCAGTCTAGAAAAAATGGGTTTCTTCACTTTCACCCAACTGCTTTAAGAGTAAGTGCCTCTTTCACAGGATAGGAAATATTTAGTTCTGGCAAAATATAGAAACTATGTTGGCTCTGCAGTCAAATACCTTTGGCCACTCAAAGTAGACCATGTTTGTTCTGTTAGTGAACAAGAATGTTCATTCCTTACATTTCTCAGAAGGACCATGCTGTCCATTCATAGCTTAAATACATGTAGGACAGCTATCTGAGATCACATTCAGAGGTCTGCAGAATCTATTGTTTTCTTTTCCTCAAGAATCCAGTAGTATTGGAATTTAGCTTCCAGTAGGAGACTGGTGTCTTAAGTGCAGAGATACAAATGACAATCTTTTTTTAAAAAAAACCCTTATCTAATACTATAATGCCAACATCAGATATATCTGGGGATTAAATAAGGGGTTACATAAAAAATTCTTTTAGCTATTAATGAAATACCTGTGATAGTGCTCATATTTTTTTCACACCAAAAAGTACTTTCCACACACAACCATATACATGTAATACATACCCAGATTTTCCTTGCTGAAGTCAAAGAAAGCAAAGTTTTTTAAAGGAAGAATTGCAAATAATGAGGAAGCATACAGCTGACTTATATAAATACACGAGCAAATGCATGTTGATTGCTACTCCATGCTGATAAATGTAGCCTATTGAAAGCTGGGAGAAAGGAAAATGTCTGCTAAATGTTATAACGTTGCTGAATACTAACCAGGAAAGAGATTTCAACTTTATTGTTGGGAAATCCCCAAAGCCTTTGCTGTGCTGCTTCAGTAGGCAGCTGTTGGCATACGTAGGACAAACAGAACACTGTGCAAAAAAACAAAAAAAATCTCTAACAAAGGAGCTGGTAATGCAGACTCACATATTACTGGGATAAAGGTATTCCTGGTGTAAATATATTGATAAAAGTGTTGTGCTGTTGATGAAATCGCTATCATCAGAGCCAGCTGATTTAAGTAAATCCAAAAAGCCCATAATATGTTGGAAGGGGTTTGCTAATCTTTGGAAACAAATCTCACACTTTGAAAATCTATTTTAAAATACAAAAGCCTGAATGAACAGGTTGTGACCTCTGAGCTTTTATTAGACAACTGTCAGGCAAGCAACAAATACATACAGTTAGGTCACCTGAGTTTAGTTTTGGTCAAAGGGATAATGTCTGGAAAAGATATCACTGGATATCACAACTAGATCCCATTGTTATCACTGGCCAGGTGATAATATCAGACAGTAGGGTACTAAATGATAATTGCACTTATAGAAATGTCTGACATTCTTCAAAGATTTCATAGAATGGTTTGGGTTGGGAAGGACCTTAAAGATCATCTATTTCCAACCCCCCTGCCATGGGTAGAGACACCTTCCACTAGACCAGGTTAGTGGTTTGCAGTTAATGTTCTATCATGTTGGATAGTTTAAAAGTTTAAGCCATTTAGAAGTTGTGGCTGTTTACTGGCTTGAAAACCTTGCATTAGAAGGGGGTCAAGGAGAAGGCAGTTGCATCTGGGAGGAAAAGCCATACACAAAGGAAGTGGCTGAGGCAGTTGGGGCTTGCAGGCTCTGAAGATGCAGGTTCATCTCCCTGCAGTGTCACACATTTCCTGAGCCACCTTTAACACAGTCACCCCCTCTGAGCTCCAGCTCCTTGTCCAGCGGAGGTGAAAGTTGTTCCTTGTCTTGAAAATCTGTTATAAAGCAAAACATGTGAAGCACCTCTAGGACAGCCAAGTTTTACAAGTACATGATGTATTGAGTTTCTTTTTGGAATACACATTACAGGTTCATGAGCGTGGAATAATGTCATTTTTGCAGCACGGTTTTGCCATTTTCTATGAAGATTAGCAAACAAAAGCTGAAGGCATGTCTGAACTAAGTGAGAAAGTGTTCCTTTAACAGAAAACAGCCTAATGCTTTCTCAAGCTTTCTGGGCTACTGGATCCAAATACCTGAGAATAATACCTACAAACACACCAAAAATGAGGGTGCAGAAGTGTGGAAATTAGTATATTCTAATAGGAAAATACTAAGAAATGCAGCAGCTCTTGCTTTCTCTACTGATCCCCCACCTTCTAATTCCTCTAAATTAAATGATAAAATAACAAGCTCCTTTTCTATTTGCTACATAGTTAATCCCTGATACAGAAATATGTAAAGAATACATATAGTTAGGAAAACAATTACTACTAAAAGAGAGAAGGCCTCAGACCAAAGTGTTTCCACAATTTCCAAAGCACATTTGAACACAGATCTAAATTCTCTCCCTGGGTATGTCTTTGCCTAATCCTTTTGGTTTTAACCTGATTTTCGGGAGGGAAACGAGACTATGATTTTAACAGGAACATTTGGTTTTTGTAGCAAACACACGTAACTGAAATAATCTGAAACAGCCTGTCTGCTTTAGCTTTTTTAAGCTTATGATTATTTTTTTTTCCTGATGATTTCAAATGGCAGCAAAGTAAGAACAGCAGACAGGTCTGGAAGAGGATCGTCTCCATTATCAACAGCAGTTGATGCCAAGCTGTCAAATATAACAGAGTTTCTGAGTCCTTGTAAGAACTAACCAATAGGTGAAATTTTAATAACTTTGTTTAAAGTTATTCAGTTATTTGGGATTTCTGTGCCTTTAATTAGGTCACTGATGTCAGAAGATACATATATTTTAAATTTCTCATTTTCTCAGCCATAATGAACATGGCGTTTAAGCACATTTTCAACCTATAGGACATCAGAATTCTTTCTAAACAGCTGTTTATTTAAGAAGAAGCAGTTGCAACTATAAGGCAGCTATGGCTCTGCACAATGTGAATTGCAGTATTGTCGTTTTTGTTTACTGGGGACTAGTTCTGACCTGATTGCAGATGACAGGTTGTGTTACCCAGTGTCTCTGTCCTCTGGTGCCCTGAAGACATGCAAATGAGTGAGAAATGCAAGGAAAGTCTGCTTTTTATAAAAAATACTAAGTTACACATGGTATGTTACAATACCTAAATACCTTTTTTTCCAAACTGCCCCTTTTTTTAAAAAAAAAATCCTTCCTTCCTTCCTTCCTTCCTTCCTTCCTTCCTTCCTTCCTTCCTTCCTTCCTTCCTTCCTTCCTTCCTTCCTTCTCCTGCCACCAGGTAAAAAAAAAATAACTATGGGCAAAAAAAAAGAAAATACTGACAATAAATAACTATTCTGTGACACATGAGAGAAATGAGGATATTTATGGATTTATTATAGTCCCTGTGATAACAAGTTTCTGAGATGTTAGTGCACTGTCAAATATTTTTCAAGGTTAACAGCGGAGGGACACAATTATGTTACAAGGTGTCTGCGAGAATAATTAAGGATATTTCAGAGACACAGGAGAGTGTGAGAAACCCCAACTCAAAGAGTAGAGCCATTTCATTTCAGTCCTCTTCAGAGAAAATATTCCCATGTTTAAGGTGTACTCAGAAGCAGGTAGAATATACCTGCTTGGGCTGAGACGTGCAGTGATGGCAAGACAACTCTAGACATGACCCATACAGTCACTGCCTGCCAGCAACCAGAGCAGGGATGACCCCTCCAGAAAGTTATTTTTAAAGAAATATTTACCTTGGCCAGAAAACATCAAAAGGTCCCACAGAGGCAACAAAAGCAGATGCGAGAACCATGCTCACCAGAGCTCCCCTCTACATTGGCAGCTGCTGTGCAGGCACTGGGGACCTTGTCATTTGGTACTAATAGCAAAATTATTGGGCCAGTTAATAAACAGTCAGTGTTTGTGTGTGAAAATTATTGCAAGATCTAGAGGACTGTGAATATGAGAGGTCTTAAAAAACAAGCAGACACCAACAACTCAGCACTTTAATCAAAGCACTGCAACTGATACACAAATCTATCTATCTGAAATCTGATATTATTTTTAATCCTTTTTTTAAATCCCAGTCACTAATGAGGGATAATGTCAGACCGGGGGGGCAGGGGCAAAGAGATTTATCGACACAAACTCAGAGACGTTGCTGTAAATCAGGACAGTGAAGAAGTATGCCACTGCTGGCTTATGTTCTCTTCCTGCAAAAGGACGGGGATGAATGAACAAGTGTCTGAATGAATGACTGAATAGATGAATGAATAAAAGAATGAATGCATAATCAAATAAATACATTAAAATACATTGCCAACTTGCAGGGCTCACATAGCAAGAGAGCTCTTCGGAGCCTCCATAAAAACTCAGGCAACGGTGTCCTCACTTTTATTATAAATTAAAATCCTCTTTGCCCAATCCCTCTGGGTGTTTAATTTTTACCAAAGGTCAAGAGGTGCTTTGTGTTTGGTTTGAAAAAAATGCAGGATTTGGCTCTCTGTGCTATCAAACCTGCAGCCCTGCCTAATTCCCCTTCCTGACCCAGGAGCACGGCATTCCCGTTGCTCTGCTGGCAATAGTTGTGGCTAGTGGAGGACCCCAGGGGTCCCAAAGGCCACCACACTTCTAGCACCACAGCACATTCCCCATGGGAGGACAGATTATGTGCAATCATAGAATCATTTTGATTGGAAGAGACCTTGAAGATCATCAAGTTCAACTGGTAACTCAGCACTGCCAGGGCACCACTAAACCATGTCCCTCAGCACCACAGCTCCACAGCTTTGAAACCCTTCCAGGGATGGGGACTCCACCACTGCCCTGGGCAGCCTGGGCAAGGCCTTGAAAACCCTTTTGGGGAAGAAATTGTTCCTCACGTCCAACCTCAACCTCCCCTGGTGCAACCCGAGGCCATTTCCTCTTGTCCTACCGCTTGTTCCTTGGGGGAAGAGGCTGACCCCACTTGGCTCCAACTTCCTTTCAGGAAGTTGTCAAGAGTGAGAAGGTCTGCCCTGAGCCTCCTTTTCTCCAGGCTGAACAACCTCAGTTCCCTCAGCTGCTCCTCACCAGACATGCTCTAAGCCCTTCACCAGCTTTACTGCCCTTCTTTGGACACACTCCAGCATCTCAATGTCCTTCTTGTAGTGAGGGGCCCAAAACTGAATCCAGCATTCAAGGCGCAGCCTCACCAGTACTGAGTACAAGGGGACAATCACTGTCCTACTCCTCCTGGCCACACATCAGCCTGTTTCCCTGCTCCCTGCAGTGCCAAAGGCCCTTTCCTCGTCACTGGTCACAACACCGGCCCTGCATTTGCAATATCTCTTTGAAATTTAACATTAGGTTTTCCTGCTATGTATCAAGGTGGTATCTTTTTCCGGGCAAGGAGCAAGAAGGACAGCTGATGGAAACCTTACAGATACCCAGTGACAGTTGTAGGCTTTTCTTCAAAAGGTGCCAGGTATACAAAGACCATGCCAAATGCATCTGCGATCTCCAGCTTGCAGAAACCACGTATCTGCCTGCATGGGAGCACTTTTATTCCTTTTGAAAAGATTGTGGTGATTCAATTTTATTTATGTTTTCTGAAATCCATCTGTTTTGAACTTTGTGATCTGATTAGATGAAGGTCACTTGCATTTCATTCCCCTTCCTCTGCTCAGGAAACACACTTCTGTAATGAGGAACTGGAAGATGAAGATCTTTTAGCTTGAGATGAAGGTCCTCCAAATGAGAAGTACAGAGCCATGGATGCCAATTTAATTAGATTTCACACATTCACACGCAGATGGAAGGATTTTTGGAAGGAAAGAATATATTCAATATGAAAACTATTTAAAAAAAAATCAAACCAAAACCCCTAAACCAGCAGTTTTATTTCCCACTGCTAATATTTTTGTCAGTTAGGTCATGGATAATGAACCAAAATTCTAGGAAGGCTCACCCAAATCTTGGCTTTTCCTATTGAAAATGTTCTGTTTCCTAAAACCTACATTTGCAAATACAGAATCAGCACAGTTAAATGTTTGCCCTACTTTTGTCTGTATTTCTCCAAGGAAAGATGATTTTTACCCAGTTTTCACTTAAAACATTCTGCTGAAGTTTTTGAAGGAAAAAACAAGCTTTGTAAACTTTGTTACCATTGTTATTATTACTACCCCTGGGTAAATATGTTCTTTGCTGTTAATAGAGATAGTGTTTGCAATCCATAATAAAAACTTTTTCCATATGTATCTCCATTCAGATTAGTCTAAGTCTAAACAGATTAGTTCCTTACAGTTTTTGTATGACAACTTTTTCCTTCTAACAAAAAGAAGAACCACCAAAAAAGGCAACCCTATGAGAGGGAATGTGGCTTCTGGGAGAAAAGAAAATGACCAAAGTATCTATTATGGAAAGTAGTAGAGAGATACAAACAGCAAAGTGCAGTGTACTTTAGCAGCACCCAGGTTACATGCTTTAAGAAACTGTTTCCAGCAGATAAAATAACTGCTAAAAGCAGGTGTCTAATCCAAGAGCTGAAGCAATGTTTTTCTGTCATGTCACATTAAATCATTTACGCTGCATCATGCTATGTTACACCACATCATGTTGGTACATAAGGTGAAGAAACCAAAGAGGAGTAACATGATGTGACAGACAACATTTAGCAAAAATATTCACGTATTTGACTCAGATACTTGCTATCAGTTTGAATCAGGGAGCATGGTCCCAAATGAAGCTGACAGATGGATGTGAACTCACCAAGGAACAGCATCCAGTGTAAAGCTGAAAGTTTCTTGTCATGTACCTGGTACTTGTCCTGTTGATGGTTACTGCTTGTTCTCAGCTTCTCTTTCTTAGCCTTTTCTTCCCTGCTGTATGTAGTTTGACCAGTTTGTCATTTATTTTGACGTAACTCATGACTTCCATGCTTGGTATGCTTGGTATAAAAGTGCTGTTAAATGATATTTGATGGAATTGTTGTAAACAGTTTGTATATGAGTGAAATTGTGAACTTCACACACACACACAAAAAACCCAAATATGTGAGGACTGCATTTATGTGTAGAGAGGGACTATTTCAGGTAGCAAGAATCTTATCCCTGTAGACATCTCTAATTTATAGTCCGGCAAAGCCTTTCTGGTGGCTTAAATAATCAGGTATAAGCCAGGCAGTTGTGGTGCAGACATTGTCATACAAGGAATTTTATAAGTATTGGTTGTGATCTAGATGATGACTTTCAACCCAGGGTGCAGGTCTTGGACAGCTACAGAACAGTAACATGCTTTGGTACAATCTGTCCTGGCAGAAATTAGGATAAGAACTTTGTTCCAGGTATCAAAGTGGGCTTCAGTGGTGCTAGTGAAGGTAGCTGAATGGCATAAGGCCTGGATGTTCAAATATGAAAAAATTTGCATATAGACTTGAAAACTATCCTTCTCCCGGTGATGGAGCCAGAGGGACAGGCCAAGCTGCCAAGTAATTTTCTGCATTCCATCAATATGGAGCTGTAGGGATAAGCACATAGTTGAAATGCCGGAGAAAAGAACAAAATAGCCAACAGATTGCAGAATTCCAAAAAGAAAGATGTCAAAATACAAGTTTTTTATTACAGCAGTAATACATAGGACCCATGGTCCTTTGCCTTCCCACCCCTTGCAAAGGGATTTTTCAAGACTCTAATAATTCAGCCATTTGCTGCTCAGTCTCGATCAGCAGTTTGCAATGTTTGTCCAGATGCATTTTATAAAAATAGCAATAAATGCTCACAATAATGCTAATGATTGGAAGTCGAACCCAAGAAATATGTGTACCCATTTCATGTCTGAAATGCACTCGACCTCCCTGCAAGTTCATGAAGTTACCAGCACACTGCCCAAAAGGGGCTGATGTAAAAAAATGTGTAATTAAAACAGAAGATGAAAAAAAACCCAGCATGAACTGTAAGCTTGCTCCAGTCTGTTCCATCTTAGCCAGTATTGTTAGGACGCATTATATTTGAGGAATTAATTCAGCCTGGCTCAAAGGAAATTTGGGAAACAAGAGTGTTTTGCATGAGCCCTCAAAACGGTCAGTGAACCTTCTGCCAATGCTTACTCTGTGAGCAGCCGCTGTATTTTCTGCTGACATTGTTCACTCTTCTTAGGAAACCTCAGGAGCCTTCTTGCCTCAGGCAGTCTCCCGAAGATGTGGTGATGGGCTGGGATCTTGCACCAGTGATCATCAGTTTCTGTTGCCTTGTCCGTAAGCCAAGCGTGGGCTGGTGCCTCCACGGGGATGCAGAGCGGGGAAGCCCCGGCATGGTCAGGTTCCCCGAAATGCAATGCGATAGCGGCGTGGGAGGCTTCTCCCAGCAGCTGAGGAAAGCTGAGCTAAATGAATCCTCATCCAAAAGGTAGGTAACTGCTTTCAGTGAAACAAAACCAAAAGAGATCCCAAGGTCTGACGCTCAAAAGAGTCTACAGAGAAGTACTGAGGAGCCCCCACATGCCGCTGTCTGTGCAGCATTTGCAAATCCCTCTTATGCTCAGCCTGGATGTGATCCTTTACCAGGCATTTGCTGAGGTGCCAGAACACATAAAGAAATGCTGCTTCTTGTTCTTGGTCACACCAGCGTCTCCAGGAGCTTTTAAGAAAAGGTTTCTCCCTATCTGCCTGGGCGAAGGCATCATGCCTTGTGCTTGCTTTGCAAAATTGGTCTGCTGTGTGAAGGTGGTTTGTGAGAAGCAATCCTTTGAGTCAGTGTGCTATTCTCTTACCTATGGAAAATAATAAAAAAAGTGATTAAATAATTAATACTGGATGTTGCTTAACTGTTGCTAAGAGGCTTACTTAATTTTCTGAAACTTTTTTTTTCCTAATTTAGGAATAAACCAGACATAATTGAGCATGCTATTCCAAAGCTGCAAATAACACTGGAGAGAATTGAAGGAAACACATTTCTTTGATTAGAATATTTTTCTCATTAACAGGATGTTCAAAATAAAGCAAAAATATTTGATGCACAGAGCCTGTGGCAGTATGAAGTTAACACTGGCGTGCTCCTGCATTTTACCTCATGTTTACTAATCAATCAAAAAAGACTCTTGCTGGCAAGAAAGGTCACATCTTTCATCACAAAACTGAAACTTTTTTGACAACAAACAATTGGAATTTCATTGTTCTGTTTAAAGTGGATTTCTGTGCAGAGAATAAAGCCCAAGGTGGTGGGATGGTTGGTACGGGATAAGCTAAACAAGCAGAGCTGTGCTTTCTAGAAGCTGGGTACCACATACACTGAGAAAGGATACTCTCTCAGCCATATGCTGTTCCAAAACATTGGTATCTAAGTTCAGATTATGTGGAGAATAAATAATGTTGGCATCGGTCTGCAGTTTTGGCTCAGACTTAAGGGTAAGGGTTAAGATACCCATGCATGTCTGGGTCACAGTGCTGTAGGACAAGCTAGTCTTGCAGGGCAGGCAGGCAATAGCTACCTGCAGAGTGTTAAACCGTATTTCTCCTCCATATACTCTTCTCTGATTTAGCTCAGGATGGAAACAAACCCTCTGTGCCTCTACCATGGCCTTCCAGTTCTGTTCTTTCTCTGATTTTTTTTTTTTAAGACCTGTAGCTTGATATATTGAATTTTCCTGGCAGTTGGAAAAAAAATTACTCTGTTTTTCCAGCTAGAAAATACAGCCTGATAGTTTCACAAGCAAAATAGCTCCCATGCAATTTCTTTTGTTTGCTCTCCCCTTCCCATTTCTTCTGCTACAAGCAGAGGAACAGCCTTGCTGCCCTTTCTCAGCCAGGTAAAAGAATTACTGCCTCTGGGAGTGGTTCCCACCCATCCATGGGTGCAGACAGGGGGTGGACCAGGGGCTGTGATCAGATGTGGCCAGAACACACCACTCAGCACCCATCTTCACTGTCGTCTCGGCTCTTCTGCAAGTTATAGTCATGCCCTTGAGAGAACAGGGTTGAAATCAGAGAAGTGATCATGAAATATCACTGGTTTTGTTGTTTTTCCTTCCCCTCCACTGGTTGCACAGACATCAGCCACCTCTGAGGTTTCTCCCAGGCAGTGACAATAGCAGGGCACAGTCTTACCCCTGGCCAGGATTTACACCCTCGGTCTCCTGGAGAAAGCATTGATATGAAAAGATGCACACATTGCCTGCAGCTATAGCACATATTGCATGGCATGACACACACATAAGTGAGATTAATTTGAGTTCTGGGCATCATTAGCTCAATTAAAACTGTGATTTTTTAGTTCAGACCTACAGGCCATTGAGGAGAAGAGTAATCATAAGACAGAAACGAGTTCCCTAGTTAAAAATTAATTCCCAAGACTAAAAATATAATCAAATGATGTCTACAGTATTTTATGAAGAGCTGGGAGGATAATAAAATTTAAAGCAGTGCAACATTTGCATTTTGTTCATTTCTATCCATATTTTTTTCCATAGACTGCCTTTCTCTGTGCTTGTTAATCATATGCGCTGCTACAGTCCTGGCATTTTAAGATCACTGTTCACATCGAGATTGAAAGGAAACTAATTACAATCACATTTCAGGGTGGTTGTTTAAAGCTCACACAGCACTGACTACAGCACAGGAGCCTTGACCTTTATTTGTAAGCATGAAAATAAGGTAAAGATGAAAGATTGCTTTTCCTTCAGCTCATATGCAGGGATCAAGAGGCCCTCTGGAGAAGCAGAAATGTGGTAAATCCCCGCACAGCCTCTCTCCTCTCCTATGCTGGCAGCAGAGGCCAGTAGAGCTATGCAGAAGCTGTGCTCTACTGCAGCGAGGTGAACAAAGGCACCACGGTACTCTGCAGCTCTCCCTTCGGCTACTGGAAGAACACGGATGAATTAACAGACCCCCACCCAGAACTTTTTAGTTAATGGTTTGCATTGCCTAGTGCTGCACACCATGCTCATGAGATGATTGCAGTATTGACACATGCAGGCTACCTGTGGGTGAGAGCTGCAAGCAGGGCTGCAAACTCTTCTGCTTCTCGTATTATGGCTTAAGAACACTAATAGGATCTAGGTGGAGGCACTGGGGCAGAATAAGGTTCCCTTACCTGGAGAAGGTGCAGGTAATCCTGGTGCTATCTCTGATTTCATTGAATGCAAATGCATTCAGAGCATGCTGAATGGCAGACTTATTTTGGAGGTTTCACCCACTTCTCTGTCTCCAGAGACTGAAAACTGCAATTTTAATAAACTCATACTATGCTCAAAGTAAACCAAGAGGTAGTTACACAAACAGGTTTCAGCCCAGAGGCTGCCAATATGGCAATTGCTCCAAGTGCTCCTTTCAGTACCATCACCCGGCTTTCCAAGCATTGACTCCTCAAAGCATCTCCTGAGCTTGTATCTTCCCTGTTATCACAGCTCAGCACCAGAATGAATCCATTGAAGAAAAGTACACCAGCACTGAACCAAAACAACTGTAATCGCCTCTTGTATCCTGTGCTTTATTTACCCTGTATAATCATTTCATTTGCCAGGCTTCATTTTCTAGCAGAAATCACTGTTGGAACCCTGAGGTTCGGTGAGTTCATCATCAGGTTCTGCCGGGTAATTTCTATCTCCTGGTTGGAAAAGCTCTATTGAGGGCATTAAGCAATGAAATAAGGGAAATTCATCTCACAGTGACTCAAAAAAACCCTCTAAGCCACAAATCCCACATGGCACACTGCAGGAGAGGGTCCTGCTTGCCCAGTCTGTGCTGAGGATGCAGACCTTGGTGTGGACACTGCTGGGGACCTGGTTGTCATTCAAACCAAGAAGCAAAGATGGTTTCACGACACTTTTGTTGTGTATTCTGCTGCTGTCTACATTCTTCAAAGCAAAAATTTACTCAGGCAAATATTTACAGAAACTAGAGAGAAAAAAAAATAAGGACTAGTGAAAGCTGCTGCAGTGAACTTCTAATTACAATCCACAAAGTGTTTATGAATAAATTTATCTATTATTTGTCTAGTCCTAGCGCTGCATATACTTTGCCTTGTACCATTACAAGCTGAAGAAAACAATATGCAGCATGAAAATGAAAACAATTTGACTTAATTATTTACACCATTACCACCCCTTTGAATTAGGCCCTCCATTTCTTCGGTATTTTGTAAAATTTAACTGGTAATTATGCTTGCTTAATTAATTTTATTTATCTACTACTACAATAAGATCAAAAAAACCCCCGACCTACCAGAATACAAAGTGCCAGCTACATCCCCTAATTGTAAATGTTGCTTTTAAGCTTTTTATGATACAAATGTAGTATTTTGTACCATTTCATTTAAAGTGGATCTGGCTATGCTCCAATACTATTTAAGTGGAAAGAGGAAAAGCCTTGGAGGACAAGTAATCATACTGAAATGACACGAAGATCATTAAAATAATGTTCCAAAAACATGGCAAAATTAGACATCGCAAGACTGTTTTCTTCTCTGAAGTGTTTCACCAGATGGTGAAGAGTGCTGAAATAGTAGATCTGCGAGAGGAGGAAAAGCATTTCCACTGCTTTCTCACACTAGCGCCCTACAGCAGGCACAGCTCTCAGCCGGGCTTGTCTGGAGTGGCATCTACACCTTGGCTTAATCAAATGTTCAAGATAAGATCGAGGTGTTTGAGTGCAGCTCAGCACTGAATCAGAGTCTGGGAAACCCCTGCTTTATTCTATTATAGTTGTCAACCAGATTTATTCAGAGATGAGAACAAATGAGCGTGTCAGCATAAGTTATTGTGGTAATTTGTGAAACTCTTAATGAGATATTTTCAGAGCTCATAAAAGGGAAGAGCAATGTCATTAAATTACTGCACAATAAGTGCATTTTGATACAGGAAAAGCACTGTTTTTTTATCAGAAATGACACCCTGCATCAACATCGATGCATCAGTGAGCAATTAGTATTTAAATACAAGGGTCTAACAACTGCCTCAGAAAGTCACTGCTTGTTCAAAAAAAAAAAAAAAGAAAATGTTTGTATCTGTTAGCATCTGTGTGACATGGCCATAACCAAGATGACGCCACACCTTTACCCCTAGATAGTTGAGTCCTTCAGAAGAGAACCTAAGTTTTTTTTCTACAGGACTTGTTAGGCCCTCAGATGTCATGAGCTTTTTGCCATCTTTTTCAGTAGAAATATGTAGAAATTTATGATTATTTACTAAAAAATCCCTCATTTTGTTACTTAAGTATTTACAAGAAGCTCTTCACTCTTGTCCGGGGATTTTTACTTCTACAAATATTGGTAACCCTCAGTACCTGTCAGGAATCTATCCCCTCCTCAGCCTCTAATCTCTGTTAACATATTGTCTATATTTAGCCCATATCCAGGGCTGAACCACAGCTCTATCCCTTGATGACTCCTCCCCAGTTGAGAACAGGGATCAGTAAAAGGAGAAAAGACCCTGAGGTGGAAATAAAAACAGATTTAATAAAAAAGCCAAACTAATACCAAGGCTGATATAAAATAAACAACATTATACTCAGCCCAGCGAAGGGTCACAACAAAAGGGAATGCAGCCCTCAGGAGCAGAGTCAGGAGGAGCCCAAAACCAAAACTTCCCCCTTTATACTAAGGGTGTTGTTTATTGGATGGGACAGGACACACCTGCAGCCAGTTTGGGTTAGCTGCCCAGGCTGCCTCCAAATTGCTAATGGCCTGTAGACCATGGCAGGCCTATGCTTCTCTCCCAGTGAAACCAGGCCATGCATATATTTTGAGGAATCCATAAATGAATAAGGGGAAGTATTTGGTGATATTGGAATCACTAGTGGTTTCTGCTGACCCGTTACCAATCCTAGCTCCCTATGGAAAGGTATGTCACATCCTAGGAGACAGCCCTGAATCTAACAGAGTTGCAAAATCACACTGGGAACAAGAGCTGTCCTCTGGAGAAGAGCATTTCTTATCAGCTGAACATGAGTAGTTGGGTTAAATGATGGTGAAATGGGTACTTCCAAGCTCCCACCTTCCAGAAATGTTGAGTTTCTCAACCATTTCCTAGGGAGCACACATGGCAAATGCAGATCCACAGGAAAACTCATCTTTTTGAAGTAGAAGAGCCTGAAATGGAAGGTGACTTCATTCCCGATTGGCAGTCATTCTAGTTCCATGCTGAGCAGGGGAACGGCCTCTTCTTCACTCTATTACAAATATCTCTGCACTGAGATGCACTCATAATGTCCAAGTAACAGCCTGTGTGCTGCATTTGGTAAACTTCCTTTGTACAGAGTTAGCAATAAAACACAAAGCGAAGATCCCCCATCACTTTCCATATCTCCCCATTCAAGGAACATTCAGAAGAGGGGTTTGCAAACTGGAAAGTATGAATAGCAACCCGGTTTATCGGTTTGCATCCAGTTCATCATCTGCTTAAGTAAAAAGCTTGTGCAGAGATTGTTTTCAATAGCCTGTGTTAAATGGATGGCTGATTTTACCCCACTTCCCTGGGGACAGATGACCATTTGATGAGCAGAGACTCTAAGTGACATTGTCATCCCCAACATCCTTCTCGGGTGGTTACTTTGGCACAGGATGGAGTGTTCCTCAACCTTAAAAGCTACATGTGATCTGAATGTCTGTGAGCATGCACTGATCTCCAAAGTTACTTCCAAACTAAATAATGTGAGAGCACCAGGTCTCAGGGACATTCTGTGCTTGTTTCCTATCTTTAAAATAGCAATACAAGGACATGGGTAAAACATTATTTTATTGTATCTTTGCCTAACATGGACTGTTTGCTTTTTAGAAGGGTGCTTCTAGGAACACTAAATCTTTCTGAAAACTTGATTTGCAAAAAAACCCCTTCACAGTAGCTGGTGACCTCTCTGTCTTCAGCAAGGCAAAGGTTTTATTCTCCAGTCTGAGCTTAATTATGTTTTTAGAACTGTATCATAGAGGCCTAGATGAAATTCTTGCTTTGAGTTCAAGAAAGTCTCTCCGCGTTTCCATTTGCTTTGACAGTGCTTTTACTGTGCCAATGTGGAGTGCTTAAAACTGGCAAAGCTCCAGTTGTACATCTATTTTATATTCTATCTAAATTCTAGGCAAAATATCATTTCTTATACTTAAATACTAATGCCTTTGAGGGGGAAAAAAGCAGCCTGGATTGAACAGCAGATATATTGAAATCAAATCCTTTAATGTGCAATGCTGCTAAGCAAAGAGCTCCCTCTCCACCAGCCAGCAGAGGTTGCTCTGATGTTAATGATTAATCACGGAACTTATTTTCAGTAATAAAGCACATGAAGGAAATGAAACACAAATATTGAAATGATTAAATGATCTATGAGCCAGAATGATATGAAATGTGCTATGTGTGAGTAGCGTATGAAGCAGCAGTCCCTAGCCCATGTCTTCTGGACAACCTGCAGCCCACGGGGTTTTCCAAAGCTGTGTCACATCCATGGTGGCCAGACTGACTCCAGGAACAGCGGAGCATTGCCAACACATCACTCAGCCAGTCCTGCTTTCCATGAGATGGTGAGAACTGGGATTCTTGTTTTAGAATATAAATTCTGTCAATCATCCCCTTAAAGATCAAGGTTTTGTTCAACAAGGAGTTCTGTTAATTTGAATTGGATACTTGAATTGAAATAGTAGAAAGATTCTTTGCCCTTATTTACCAAACAGGATTTTTTTTCTTTCCCAGTTATTAATTTCCTTAAATGTAAAGTGACATTTCTAAAATGAAAACAGTTTATTGCTTGCCAGGAGCAAAGACTGCCTAATTTAAGAAAATCAGAATTAAAGCTTTTGAAGCATATCAAGGCTTGTTTATAAAACAATTATCACTGCAAACGTTATCTCTGCTCAATAGAGCGTCTTCAAGCCACCATCAAAGCCTGGAACTTCATTGCTGATCCCCACCCCAAAAATCTTCATCAGTTGCATAAAATCAGGTCATCCTCTGATTGCAACTTTCCTATCTGAATCCAGCATTCAATACCAAACCAAACCAATCTGGAACATAGTCGATGCTGAAAAAAAAATAACTTAGTGTTTAAAATTAAGTAGTCGACTCATTATTAATAACCGACAGCATACAAAGGCGTGCGATGACCTCTCCAACAGAGCATTTAAATCTTTGCACAACATGCTCTGCTTGTGCTAGGCTGGTTTCACAAACAACAGCTGTGTAGTTCGTTAACATATGAATCCCCTTGAGGTAATTTGGAGGAGCCAAATGTGCTAAACTAAACACCTCATTAAAATAGTACTTTAAAAGCAAAACAAAACAAACCAAAAAACCCACACCAACCAAACTCCAAACTAACTTCACGTTCCACTTCCGCATCTGGAGATGGTCAGTGGAGAGTGTTCTATTGTATGGAATTCATTCATCTGTGTTGCTGGAAATAGAGGGGTTAAAATCAGTATTGTGGGGTTTTCTCTGCTGAGATGCACTCGAGACTAAAGTGTGTTTGAAGTGTATTCTGTCACAAAGAAGCAATTAACTGAGGACAATAATGTTTTCTTTTCCTCCCTGGTACTAAACTGAATGCACAAGCCATGAGATTGTACTAAAATATTCAGGGCCTCGTTTCTCCTGAGTCTGGGGAATGGATGGACATAACCAAAGAACCTCTGTCCACTGGGTCATGGACAGGGCCAAAGCAAAACTGCACACAACTGTCCCTGGGGCCACCCAGGAGAGAAACTCCTCTATAACAAACACCACTGACAAAGGAGTCTGCTCTAAGTCCAGTCAACCACACAGAAGATGTCCAGTCTGAAGGCACTGGCAGAAGCACCTCCTCCCCTTGTCTCTGCAGACCACAGAGGGCTCAGATGCCTTGATCAAAGCTTGCCACCAAGAATAACTTCTTACTATCCTTTTTTATTTGTCCCTGATGCTACTTCTATAATCCTGCTAGGAAAGAATGCTCATTGTTGCAACTACTAAATGTCCCTTCTGGAAAACAGCCTCTCCTACCCAGGTAACACTGGTCTGTGAGGCACTGGAGCTTGAACAGCTCTTGTGTTGTGTCTGTTCCAAAACACACACACATTTTCTTCTCTGTCTCCTGCTGAATTTGTTGTTGACTGGAAGGAGGGACGCGACTGACAAATATTTCTCATGGTCTACGGGGAATTTTACAACCAAGGAAAAGATTGACCCCCCCCAAACTGTCTGCCTCCACAAAAATGTAAATTAGTCGCCTCTCCTTTTTGTCAATGAGTAACTATCTGCATCAAGAGTGTTTTTTAAAATAGATGCTTACAGAATTTATTAATTCCTAAATGAGACTGCAAGTCTTTTAAAAATATAGATGTAGTTTCAGATCTTGATAATGATCTAAAAGACAAATCTCTGGGGACTTTTTGCTCCTACAACAGCAACACCCTGTTATCTTCAGAAAAGTACATTTTAAGGTTGTCCTGGAGGCCCTCAAATGAAAGGGTGCCAATAGGTTAGAGCTATTGGATTTTTCTTTTTTTTGTCTTCCTCCAAAAATCTTATTTTAATGTTCCACATCTGGTTTATGTTTCCTATATCAGAAAAGACATCAACCTAATTAGCAATGATAATTTGGAACATTTAACATGAACAAGAAATATTTAACATGGATAAAAACAACAGAAATTGTGCAACACTAAGGTATTTATGTATGCTACATTTTTTTTGTCTTTTCATTTAAAGCATTTATTTCTCAAACAGTCAAGATTGCAACTTGGCTTCAGGGAGATGAAAAAAAAAAATCCCATACCTACTATCTTATTTTTGTTCATTTTAAAGCATAGCTTTATAACACATTGGAATTTCCTCAAAGTTTTGTAAATACTTGTCTGAATTCCTCCCAGGTATTAGTATGTCATCCAAAAACCAGAAAATACTATTTATTCTCCGCAGGACACAATCCATTCTTCTTTGAAGTCCTGCAGGTAACTGGCATCCCCCAGGGTAATCTTTCATACTTCAATAGGCATGTATGTGTGAGTTCAGTTGGAATTAGTTGTGTTTTTTGTTGTTTTTTTTTTTTTTAATCTTGATGCCTATGTTGCTGCCAGGCTTTCAAAAAGCACCATTTGGAAAACTCTATTTCCTCTGCCAGTTTTAGAAGTTAATCCTCTGATTGGGGATTTTGAATGGGCACACTGAATGCTGCTCAAGCCCTGACTTCCACATGGAAAATCATTCCCACTCTTCCAGCTCTAACTCTATGCCACATTAACTCAGCACCAGGAAAACTCTGTGCCGGGCCAGCACTAGTGTAGAGATGACTTGGCACAAAGTTGTTCTCACATAGAGCTGTCCTGGTACAGAGCTGGCCCTGCACAGAGTTGTCCTGGCATATAGTTGTCCTGGCATAGTGTTGGCCTGGCACAAAGTTGGCCGGGCATAGAATTATCCTGGCACAATGTTGGCCTGGCACAGAGCTGGTCTGGCACAGAGTTGGCCCAGCACAGAGCTGGCCCGGCACAGAGTTGACCCGGCACAGTGTTAAGCCTGTCACTGAGCAGGTCCAACACAGAATTAGCCCAGCACAGAGTTGTCCTGGCACAAAGTTGTCCTGGCACAGTGTTTGGCCTGGCACAGAGTTGTCCCGGCACTGAGCAGACCCAATACAGAGCTGACCAGCAGAGTTGCCCCTGTGCAGACTTGGCCTGGCACAGTTTCTTTGTCCATATTCAGTACAGTTACCAATGTTCTTACCTTTTTTTCCTTCAGCACAGTTTTTGTCATGGTAAATTCAGCTCTGACTCTTTCTTTTCCCTTTGGTACTATAACATTACTTTCCAAGGTAGCTTGAAATTTTGTCTGATTTTTGTAGTTTTACAGCTCCCATCTGTAGGCCCTAAGAGCCTGCAATAAATGCAGGCCATGGCCCTGTCCTTACTGGGCTTAGTACAGCACAATTTAGGAAAAAAATGCTGTGAAAGAACCTTTGAGATCATCTGAGCTGTGCCATTAGCATCTTCACACCCTCCTAACATGGTGCAATCAAGCCCCTGGATTTTTACATGCTGGCACATTTTATAGGCCTCACTGGAGCGCAGCAGCTTCTCTAGTGGCAGTTCCCTCATCTACCCAACGTCCAGCAGCTTCTTTCTCTGTTTGAGGAATTATACACAAACAACAAATTGATTTCTGAGAGTCTTTTTCATAGCATTACCATAACAACAAGCCCAGCCTTTTCAAACATGCCAAAAATTCAGAGTTTCTAGCTGGTTTCTGATATGCGTCTTACATTGTTCTATTCAGGAGTTTGTGGTAGACAGGCAATGTCCTGCAGAAGCTTTATAATGACTTCAGAATCCATCTCTCTGCTTGTGGAAAGCCTAAGACTTTGAGCATTGTAACTGCAGCATAAATCTTTAAACTGCAGGCTTACCGGTAAGCAAAAATTCCTTTGCATCATTGTATTTTCAACAGCAGTTGCATAAACTACTATTCAAGTATAAGAAGGTTTTGAAATCTTTCTCTCTTTTCACTTCTCTACAAAGTCTGTCATATATGGCTTTTTCATCTACAAACTTTTTTTTTTTTAAAAAATCCATCTTTCATTGCTATTTTTCCGATGAACTAAAAATAAAAATATCCCCAAAAAACAGATGCAGAAGATGGTGGCAATCTTTGTGAAGAAGCAGCTTCAAAGCTGCCTATTATTAATTGGAAAGCTTGGATCGTAATCCAAAACAGAGTTTCAGCTGAGCCTGCCATATACCATTGCAAGTTTAAACCATAATCCAAGCAACACCCAGGGATCCAGGTTATGTAATTTTCCTAAAAATTGAATAGAATCATAGAATCATAAAATCAGAGAATCATGGAATGGTTCGAGTAGGAAGGAACCTCAAAGGTCATCTAGTTCCATTCCGGCCCAGCCATAGGTCACCTCCCGCTAGTGCAGGTTGATCAAAGCCCTGGCCTTGAACACTTCCAGTGATGGAGCATCTACAGCTGCCCTGGGCAACTTGTGCCAGTGTCTCACCACCCTCATGGTGAAGAACTTCTTCCTAATTTATAATTTAAATCTCCCCTCTTCCACTTTGAAGCCATTACCCTCATCCTGTCACTACAAGCCCTTGTAAAACATCCCTCCCCAGCTTTCTCGTAAGGCCCCTTGAAGTACTGGAAGGCTGAAATAAGGTCTCAGAGCCTTCTCTTCTCCAGACTGATCAACCCCAAGTCTCTCAGCCTGTGCTCACAGGAGGGGTGCTCCAGCCCTCTGTTCATCTTCTGTAATAGCCTATAGGAGCTGTACAAATAAAAGCTGCACAAGCTGTATTTCTATGGTTTCTTAGAAGTTTCCTACAGTTTTTCTTACAGCCTCTCTATCTGAGTGATTTCTTCTTTTTTAGTTTTCTGCCTTTTTTTTTTTCTAAAGCTAAGTCACATGAGTTCCTCATGCCTATTTCTGCCCATAGTCAGTACCACTGAACAACAGCTTGCTCTCCTTTGACAGGCAAACCTGGTTGTCAGAGCTGCCCTACCATGCTCTGAAAAAAGACATTTCATTTGAAGATTTTCCATCAGCTCCTGTGTTTAACCACATTTCCCCTGCTCTGACAGAGAGAGCAACAAAGGAGCAGATCACCACAAAATTGATTAAGTACAAACTCACGTGTCATGCCAAAGTTAACCACTGACTGTAAGTAAACTAGATTTAAAAGTGTTTTCGGAGCACCAAGATTCTAGAGGAAGAGATCAAATTACTTACTTTTATATTGCCATAAAGCTAGGGAGACATTTTTTTCTTGTGTGTTTTGAAAGGTTCACAACTTTGTCCTAGGGCCAAGTCAGTTAATAATAGCAATCCCCGATGATATTAAAACCAAACGTGACTAGTATTAGGAAATAATTGAGAATTAATAAATGTATTTTTTAAAAATAAATTACTGTGACCTTACAGAGACAGATTTAGTTATCAAAATGCTTAAACCTTAAAAAGATTAAAAATACTGGGGATTTTTGTATTTAGTAAAACTTACTGCGTTGTCTGTAGAAGACTGTTGGATATCTCTGTTATTCAAATATATGAAATAAAAGATCTAACAGATTTTTAATTAAGTGAGAAACAAATAAATTCAGCCTATAGGACAAGCAGGACATGTATGCATGAAAAAAAACCCAATAAATAAAGAGACAATTAAATACTTGCAAGTTGTTTGATGATGAATTAAATAATTGACCAAATACAAGCTCTCCTTGCCCTCCCTGCTCAAGATTTACACCACTAATCAGCTAATTTTCAAATCCTTGTTATACTAAAGCATTTGCCTTTAAGGCAGCAGTAATTTAAGACTGCTATCAAAATGAATGTTTTTCCATTAGGCAAAATAATTATGTCATATATTCTAACAGTGTCTTTGGATTTAAATGTTTTTAGTGAAGAAAAGTGTCAGTCGGCTACAATTTGATCAAAACTCATGATCAAAAGCTGATGCATACAGGGAGTGCAAATAAAAAGTGACTTTCTATATATCTCAATAATCTAAGACAATTCATGAAAATTTATATCTAAATGACAGGTCACACATCATCGTACAGGTCTGGTGCATTTTGAGGAAGGCATTTGAATATTTCTTCATTTATATTTCTTTTCTATTATTTCTTGAAACCAGTGTTAGTACCTGTGCAAATTTAAAGTCTGTAAATCTGTAGATCATAAGTAACCCATATATTTTACTGTGACTTTTTGTGGGGTTGCGGGATCCTAATTGTGACCACAGTAAATCTTTCTGGTCTATGTTTACTCGCTTGTTGATTTTGAAGTCCTCGGCCCACATGAGACATACTTTACTGCCCCTGACTTTTACAGAACAAACATTGAGCATTACTGCTTGGGACGTGTTTCAAATTCACTCGAAGGTAAGGACTTAGGAAAAGGTAAAGGGATGAATTTATTACCTGACTGGTGTCCTGGTGCATTTGAGAATATAAGATTTGTATGAATTACCTGAAACTTACCCTTACCATAAAGCCTCACCTCCTGCAATTAGACACTGACACTGAGGGAGCCTGAGCATCAGATCACTCCCATCATCTCCATCATTGTACAGGGTTACCTTGAGCAAATGCTTTATGCTTCCTGTGATTTAATATCTATTTATCTAGGGAGCAGGTTTGTCTGCAGGGAAGCTTCTGGCCTGTAAGACAATTCTAAGCTATCCACAGGAGAGCAAGGGTGGCCACAGAAACAGTCTATCTCTCTCTCAACATCACTTTGAGATGCATAACGATTAATATGCAGATGCTCATCTCACTTGGAAAGTGAGACTTGACCCTTTTAATCCAGACACTTGGGCTCATTCTGCCACATTTATAAACCACCTCACAGGGTTTTTTTTTGCAATTGTAAGTACTCGAGGACCTGATCTTATGTCTCATCAGAAGATATCACCTCCAGGTGATCCTTTGGCACTGGCTGTGTTTTTGGAACCAGATGTCTGAGTTGCACACGTGCCAATGGAAAAATCACAGGTGCGTGGGAGTGCTGAGACAGAGACTTAGAAAGAAACACTGGTATTTGTACAGATCTTTGTGTACATGTTGGCAAATTAGCTAATACCTGTCCTGCCTTCCCATCAGACAGGGAATGTGGTAAGTGCAATTGATGCAAAGCACTCAGAGCTGACCTACTGACAGACAGTGCATCCTCAAATGTCAAGGTAATGAAAAATAATTTTTTATCATCTGAAACCTCGAATAACTAGAAGAGCTTGAATGCCTCATTTGAAGATAGCCAATCCACACTTTTTACTATGAGCAGACCTCTTCATTTGATCTTCAACTTGCAACCTGCACAGCTGCCTTCTGTGGATGTCTACAAGTCACACTGCACAGCCACGACTGCAGTCCCACTCTGTCTTTGATACCACTGCTGCAGGTAGGGTTACCGTAGGAGGTGGATTAACCATTATCAAAGAGCTTACTGCCCATACAGGTCTGGTTAAAGCTAGTAACAGTGCACTGGCATCTGGAGAAAATCATATCTTTTGGTTGCTGCACAGGCATACTCATCCTTATTCACACAAGGAAGTCTTGTCTTGTGGATTGGGTTCCAGTGCACTGCTCTTCCTGGTGTAATAATAAATTATTTTAGCAAAAAAAGGTACACATCGAGAACACTTGGATTGTCTTTATCAAGTGATCAGAGCTTTACTTCGAAAAACAAGCCTATGATGTGGCCTCCCCGTTTAGCAACAGATTCTTTAACCTGTTACGTGGGGAATGCATTTAAACACAGAGCCTGAACTTCACTTAGTGTTAGAAGTAACTGTTTGAAGGTAAACTGTGTGAAAGTACCACTAGAGGTCACTCAAAATTAATTGTTACCTAATTAGCACATTTTTGACCCTACATTGTAGGACATTTTACCACTTTCACATTTAAGGCATCTTCAGCTTTGACTCTTCACCTAATTCTGACAGAACTTGGAAAAGCTGGAGACAGGAAGTGTTCCTTCAGCTCTTCCCTCATATGAGTCTTTCCAGGAAACCCAAAGCATCTTTGCCGTTACCTCTGCAGGCAGCAAATCATTCTTTCCTCAGCAATGAGCTTAATAATGCCGTGATGAACCTCTAGAAGTGTTGGGTTTAGAGGCATTCAGCCCTAGCTGTGTTATCTCAAATAGCTGGTCACTCATTTTGAAAATGACACCAAAATGAATTGTACAAGTGAGGGAGTATATAAGGAAAAAAGTCTTTAATGTTTCCAGGTCCTTCCCCAACTGCAATGCCTCCCTGTAAGTTTTTAACCACTCATTTATAGAACAAAAGGTAGATCTTTATAACAATTGTTTGACTAACAAGAAGAGGCGAAAAGCAAAGTTTAGGTTTGATTAATGGGTATGTGCTGAGATATCTCTGCATGTGTTTAATCAAAAGCAGATGTTCTATTTGCAGGGTATTTTTCATAATCTGTGAAAATGATGATAGTAATTTATTTGCCAAAGACAACAGGAAAAGGGATATCTAATTAGGATATTCTATAAGGTTAAGGCCACCAACTGCTAGTGCACATGCATACATCACCTGATCTATGTAATCAAACACACTCGAGGGACTGAGTCCTCCCACTGCTCAGTAGATAATTCATGTTCTACCAAAATGAGGAGACTTTCATTTCAAATGCAGTTTTGTGTAGAAAAACTCTTGGGCAGCTAAGCTCCCATAAAGGATGCTCTATCAAAAGTGACTTACTCTTGTTTAATTTTTCTTCTCAGGCTACTGCTTGATCATCTCCCCATCCCCACCCCTTCCACTCAGTTTAATTGACAAAGAGTGGATCATCTAGTCAGTTTATGAACATGACAGCCATAAAGAATATTGCAGTTTCCTGAAAAATCATGTAACAACCTCACAAGACCAGCATGTGTGTAGGTAGGGGGAGAAAAAAAGACATTAAAGCACTGTAAAATGAGTGAGAAATTTATCAGAGGCTCTGGTATAGTAGTTGCTTAATCAAGGTAATAAATAAATAAATAGATGATCAGATTAATCTCTAGAGAGATTTATCTTGCAGATAGAGAAAGACAGAGTTAGCCACAAAATAACACGCTTACAGACTCAACTAATAGAATTTGGATGTAATTTTCATTTTTTTAAAACAGTGAACCATCTTCAAAAATTCTACCCAAGAAGCCTGTAGGCCCTGTTGTGACAGGAGAAGGTGTAATGGTTCTAAACTAAAAGGGAGAAGATTTAGACAAGATATAAGGAAGATGAGGGTGGTGAACACTGGCACAGATTGCCTAGAGAAATGATAGATGCCTCATCTCTGGAAACATTTCTGGTTAGGTCTGATGTGGCTCTAGTTTCAGATGTCCCTGCTCCCTGCAGGTGGGTTGGACTAGATGGACTCTAAAGATCCCTTCCAATCCAAACCATTCAATGATTCCCTGAAGCCAGCAAAGTAAAGAAAAATAATTCACTCCCTTAAAATCTGTAGCTATTGACCACTAAGAGCTACTGTTTCAAGGTCTTCCATGATCTGAGGCATCCTTCATCTGCAAATACTTTGTATGTCCTAAAGACATCAACTTTCTAATAATGAAAGTATGAAAGTTCTGTCTTGTATCATGCATTAACATCTCCCTGTTTTCTAGGGCAAGGTTTGACTGTTTGGTGACCACATTGCTCCTTCTGAGGAAGCACTTAGTTGGACATGGTCCCTTTAGTCCCCACTTCACCTAGAAATATTCAAACTGTATTTGAATTAGGAAAGAAGTCTTCATACTAGGTATATAATGTGTTCTAGGTATATAATGTGTTCTAGGTATATAGTGTTCTCTGCCCTAAAAAGGGCTGGATAAAGAAGATTAAGGGTTGTTTAACAGGAACCCTACATAAAAGAGCCTACAGAGCCTCTTCTTTGGGAGACATCTGCTACTGGAGCTTTTACCCTACAAAGACTAAAAGAGCTAATTAACATTCATCTTCTCCTGAGCTTACACAGAAATGGTTGCTGAACTGTCACCATGTAACAAAACATAGTTTCTAAAAATTAAGGAGGGATAAGACATTAAACAGCCAAAGCTTCAAGCCTGAGGTGGAGAAATGGAGGAACAAGTTTGACTTTTTTCTCAAAGTAGTAGCTCTAATTTGGGAAAAAAAAAACATCAGTGAAGAATTAATAGAGAAGGCCAATGGCTGTAGAGACTTACTGGAGAAAATAAATATCAGGTGGGCTCAGTCAGAGAAACTGCCACTCATTTCCAGAGAAAATCACAGCTTTTGATATGCATATAGCTATAACACTCCCAATGTCTTGAATACCAGCTACCTCAAGCTGCTGGTTTCCCTGGCTGGGTCACTGCAGAGCAATTTTTGCCCATTATGTACCCCTTGTTCTCCGATCAGTCTATTTTTCTGCCCATTGTTATACTAGCAACTATTGTAAAATATTCTCAGTTGGGGCAAATAACCTCCTATTTCCTTCCTTTTCAGCTCCCCAGAAAAGATCAGCTAGCAGTAGAGGAAAGTTCCCAGAAAGATTTTTACTCAGCTGACACAACAATTTGTAAAGACTTTTTATTTCCCCTCTACAAACCTGCCTTTTATTCTCTATGCCTCATCATCAAAAAGCTGATTTCCAATTTACAACATCTTCTAAATCCCAGCCATGTGAGCCTCCTCCTCTCAATCCCCTGAACAGATTTAACCCAAAAATTAGAAAGTAGGGAAAAAACTCATTTTTCTCTTTTTGAAAAGCATGCACAGATGTTTTTTTACCAATCATATACATTGGATAATGCAGTTGTCAGTGACACACTTTTTTATCAGATTTTTCTTCAAAAAGCATTGAAAGTTGAAGAATAAATGTAGGCTTTCCATCTACTGTTAAAGTCTTCATAGAGGTAGAAAATCATATGTTTGGGTTTAGGTGTTTTGATTTTTGCAATAATCCAGTAAAGGTTCAAGCTTTGCTTCAAAATTAGCACTGAAAATTCTGGTGTGTTAGTGAAATTATAAACCAGAACTCACAGTGGGCATTATAATGGAATGTATGGAGATGATGAACATCTGAACTCATATGGCATAAGTTTTTTTATTTTAAACTAATCCATAAACAGCTTTTGTAATTCTCTAAAAGCATATAAACATGTGGACAAATCATTTAAAGTGTCCCCAGCAATCCAATCATAGGTTGCAAATGATAACAAATATCTGTGATACTAAAAATATCCTACCTTATTACATTAAGACTGGTTTTGCAATCCCTGTTACAGTCATTTCTGTTGCTTACACTCCGATTTCCCCGGGGAGGATTTGGACCAGCACTGCTCTGAGCTTTATGTCTCCTGCTCTCCCCAGTGTAGAGGTTCAAACGTGCAAAGGCCTTTCTTTTAAAGAACTAGTTTTGATGACAAACTCTCAAACAAACTGATAAAGAAAAGAGCATGTTTCCTAACTAAGCTGAAGAGGACACGGATAGAAGTAGTACAGCAGTAGAAAATCAGTGTAGTAAAATTCAATGCAAAAATGCAAAACCTTAAGGGGAAGGGGTTGTTCAAATCTCTCAGATGGTTGGTTTGACCTCCTTAATCTTACCCTTGTGTACTCCTAAGTATTGAGATGTGTGTGCTCCAGTGGTCTGGTCAGGATTGCTTGGGTGTGACAGAGGACAGGGGACATTGCTGACATCCCCAGTTTATCTTCTGGGTTCTTCTTGAGTCAAGACAGTGAACTAATTCTGGATGTGCCTATTACATGCTTTAGAAATTGATGTTGACCAGGATATTTTACCTAATTATGTTATGGTTCCAGTTTTTCATCATCTGGTCACTTAATTTTTTTATAATTTAGTCTCTGTCTTCAGTAGCAATTAAAAATGTCACCCGTTTTTCTGTTTCTTCTGGTGCTTTCCACACGTTTACATTCCCCTATATTTATAGCCATCACCAGCATCTGTGCAAGGACTTCTGCCTGGGTATGCAACAGTCATCATAAAATCATTAAATACCATCTCGATTTACTCTGTTTTAGTTACTTTTAGCATGATGGGGTATGTGACAAATTCCCTCATACACAGTCACCACTACAGCAAAGAGATCCTGGAAGCATCTGCTTTTGGTAGGCAGATTTCTTTTGCCATTGTACATGGTAAATGCTGGAATCACTGCAGCTTGGAAATTGTCCCGGATACACAAGGGAAATTGGGAATCACACACTGGAATCAAGAGCCCTACATTTGGACACAGGCTCTAGCCTCTGAAGATGAGGAGAAAAGAGGTGCTCATCTAATATTATCTGGCAATGTGAAGTTAACTACAGATAAAAGGGCTCCCTGTGTTCAAAAAAAAAGCCATTAGATTGGATTAACTTGGACTGAGACATGAGGGATTAGTGAAGAGATGGCCCACAGCTCTGCATTGCTTGTTACATGCATTCAGGGACCTTTCCTGACAACTGTGTGCTTGCAAATAAAAGGACTAATTTAAGGCTCAGCTGTTAAGATTGGCTTTGGACATTTCTGGGTGCTTAGAGCTGGAGTTCTGAAGCCTGTACACATGTTAGCAGGTATTTAGCACATATGTAAGGGTAACCAGGGACACTTCTCTCAGAGAAGTAACCTCTAAAAACTCTGTCACTGGCCAAACATTGTTGTAAGTCCAGATGCTCATGAGCAGCTACTTTTTTCTTTCAGAATTCATAGTGGGATCCCTGGAGAAGCACCAGAGGACACTTAGCAGTTCAGTTAGTTTGCATGCTCAATGTAAACTCATATGCATTGTGGGTGCTGAGTAGGTTGTCCATGGAGCCAAGCACAATCAAGAACAGAGTAAAGCCTCTTCAGACACAGGCAAGAGAGCTCAATGTGTGGGTCTCCCAGCACACCTGACACTGGTGCTCAGACAGCTTGTAGTGAGGTGAAGCCCTGAGCTAAGAGGTGATGCTAAAGGCTAATCCAAAACTGTGGAGACTATGCAGACACAACTAGGGTTTTGTTATCTTTGAATGAAAGCATTGGTAGACATAAAGAGGATAATACATATCATCTGCAGGTGTGCCATAAAGATGCTCTGTTCCTTTTTTCATATTCTTTGCAAGATAACTTCTTTAATCTTCTGCACAGTTCTCTCCCCAAACCTGGGAGTCTGAATTGAAATGACAATTTGCTCCTTTCCTAGCTAATTGAAACCAGAGCACAGATATGTCACAAGAGAAAAATGATGAGCTAGATTCCCTGCATCTGCTCTGTTTGCCTCCATTTTTATGTTTATACTCTCTTGTCTGCTGTGCTAAACTGCCAGTCATCTCCTGGGGACACTTTCTCTACTTGACAGCTCATAGGACTGTCTGACTTTCCCTCATCTCCCATGTATGCTTTTAGGTCCTCAGGCTGAGACACACCATCTGGAAGCTGGACCTGTAGACAAGGTGGCTTCTCAGAAAGTGCTTTGTAGTTATGGGTTTCCTCATTGCTGCCGTGGCAGCTGTTTCTGAGCTTAGAGGAGTTCATTGCTAACAAAGAGGCATTGCTGTCCTTCCACTGAACTGTATCTCCTCCTTGCTTGTCTCTAGAGGAGCTGGTGGCCGAGTTGCCCCTGGTTCATCTTAATCAACTCCATTTATTTCAGATGTTTAAGCCGCTTTCTATGAAACCCTCACTAACATGGAGGTATTACACGGCTTTGCTTTGCCCACAGATGATAATTTCATCTTAATTGTCTTAATGTTTCATTTTGGCACTGCCTTTGGCATTGTTGAGTGAGGGCTCCTACAACTCCCAGAATGCAGCAGCTTCATAAGAAAAAAATACTGGACAGAATAATTATTCTTTTTCTTTCAATAATCCTGACAATGGGTCATGACTGAAAAGGCTGAGGCAGAGGTATTTGAAGCACTTGATTTTCTTTTCTCAGAGTATTTTATATTGAAACAGTGGATGCCACCGTCATTGCAGGAAGGGTTATGAGAACATTAAAAGGGTTAAGACCTTAGCCAAGCCTGAAGACACTTATAAGCCCTTATTTTCAGTATTGCTCTATCCTATCAGGATTCTTTCTCCCTCTTGTTGAAATGCTAACATATAATTACCTAATTCATATAAATTTGTGAGGCACCAAATGGAACAAAAAGCTTCTGCTCGCATACCTCGGAAACACCGATATTACACAGAAGTACATATAAATCAAATAAGTGTCTCAAATGCCTAAAGTGACACATAGCACACTCAATTCCTGTGCTGCAAGCTGCTAAACCTATGACATGTAGCAAAAAATGCAAAGCACAAAGCAAAAATATGCCAGCCGCTTTAGAACGCTGCACGTATCATTGGCGAGGGCTGGTTTGCATTAGTGCCTCTCAGTCCTTTGACTGATTTGTTTCTTAGGTGTAACAGCTGCCTACAGGTTGTACCTGCACAAGCGAATCAAATGTGACACAAAGCCAGAACATTGCGGTACGCTGCTTCTTGTACTAATAAATATTTAAGGACAAAGCCTAAGTGCTTCCACTTCAGCAGCAGATCCTGCGCTGTTGCAGTTGGCAAAAAGCAACTTGCAAATTGCTGTCCATAATGGAAAATTAATACCAAAAAAAAAAAGGATTTTTGTAAGCTTATGATAATGGGTTATGGTTTTGGAATTGATTTTTGTTTGTCAGGAAAATCCCGCAAACTGGTTCTTTTTGTTTTTTTGTAATTTCTAACAGCCAACCCTGTCCCTCTACTTATAGGTCAATCATGAGGGAATGGAGAAAAAAACCCCCAAGCCCATGGGCCATACTTCAAGGTTCTTTTCTTCGGAAAATTTTATCTAGGGAGGGGAAGAAAACCATGCCCCCATTCAGAGTCAGAGCCTCCTTCTTTTCACTCATTTAGCATCAAGTGAGTGACTTACCCAGCTCAGTCCCCAGTGACGCTTGTTAGCAAAATGTCCTGGCTCCAAATGGCAATACCAAACCATTTCATAAGCTCACCTTGCCCAGTCAGTTTCATCACCCTGGGAGAAGCAATCACAGCTTTACCGGAAACCCTGAAAATAATATTTGTACAGTTCACATGACAAACAGGTATGGGCAGAATGCATTTACAAAACCAGACAATGTTAATTGCTTCTGGGAGTGTCTAGAGATTACTCTACCTGAAAATATTTGAGGTTTTTGATGAAAACTCGTATATTGTGGCACACAGACAGCAAAGCAAACATTTCACTCATTGCCTTTCTGGATTTTGAAATTAAGAAAAAAGGGAAGAAAAATGCAGCCTATATTAAAAAAAAAGGAAAAGCCACATCTGTGTTCAGGATCACATTTCAAAACACCCTGTCCAGCTGTGTTGGCTTTCATAGCTGGACAGTCTTTTGACAGAGGACAGCAGGTCATAAATTTGGGATTTACTTCTAGATCATCAGGTGCTTGCACCTCTTGCAGCATTTATTGCTTGAAAATTAGGAATTAAGGAGAGAAAAAAAAAAAAGATGGGAGGAAAGTAACTCAAAATTTTCTTCTAGAAGCACTCCCCACCCTCAATTCTACAATGAGATTTTCTTTCTGCAGTCATTTTTCTTTGAGTTAGGGTAATGCCTGTGGTGTTGAAAGTTTCACTTGCTGTGAATATTCTTTCCATTTTGTCAGGAAAGCCCCCCAAACAAAGGATAAAATCCTAAGGGTAGTTTTCGTGTGGCAAGATTTTTATTGATAAAAAAAAAAATAAAGTAAAGCAGTGACTTTCCTCCAGCTTTACCAGCTTTATCTAACATGCCAGGAAATTTCCACTGAATCAGTGGGAGGAGGAGATAAGTTTAGCCTCACTATGGGTTTTACTTTTATTATTCTGGAATATCCATTTATTTTTCTCAACTGGTGAAAGCAAATTAACAAAGGTAAATCAGCTTTCTTATTTCTGAATGCTGGTGTGGAGTTAGCTTGGAGAAAGCTGGAAAACTGATCCTATCAAGATTCTGTGGAAAAAAACACCCATTTACAATTCATAGCTTTGGTTTTTATGAAATAAGAATCAATTCTGTTTCATTATAAACTAGAAGGGATTTTTCACTGAGATGCCAGATGTCAACTGGAAATGAGAAGATGGAACAAAAA
The DNA here is from genome assembly GCA_027560015.1 of Chloroceryle amazona. Lineage (NCBI taxonomy): Eukaryota > Metazoa > Chordata > Aves > Coraciiformes > Cerylidae > Chloroceryle > Chloroceryle amazona. Next base: position 74,335 of record JANHFX010029558.1, on the reverse strand, counting down.
TTCAGAATGACTCTTCAGGAGGCATATATCCTTACATAGGATAACTAATGCTGCAGACTGAAAGAAGACAAGGAAACATAGCTTGGAAACATATTGAACAGAAAATATATTCTACAGAAATATACATTCACTTTAACAGAGTCAACATCTGACTTTCTAAATATCTTTATCAGTGTTCCTACAAGGCTTACTTAGCTAATAGAGGTTCAACTCAAGAATTACCCTTACATTTCAGGTGGGAGCAATCTAAAACCTTGTAAATAGTGTGTTCCTTCCTCACTGTTGCACACTTAGGATGCTTGAGGCTGTTGTTTGTGGAGCAAATCAGGAAAGAAATAGCACAAAGCTTCAGCCTAGAAGGCTGCAGAAGTCTCTGTTTTCTTCCATCATACATACAGAGTATGTCCCAGGACTTCAAAAGTGGCCTTTCATAAGTAGATATGAGATTGGATTGAATTTGGTGAATCCATGAAGTGGATTTTTGATACTGAAGACCTGACATTTTGGAGGGTGATTTAAGAGCTTTGAATATTGTTGTCATCCTTGGTGTTATGAAATGCATGCATCTAGCCCTGCTGTCTGAGATCCCTTCCAGCTATTTCAAAAGAGCACTTATTATCATCTGCAGGCGAGATCGTTTCGCACCACAGCAGATATTAGAAGGAAGCCTGTGTAATCATTTATAGCATGTGTGGATCTTAGCACTGCAGCTGAATTTTTTAGAATAGACTGTAATAAATTCTGGCATCACAAATTTTCTTCATCATTACTCATGTTTCTCCATCTCAACAAATCAGGATAAATGCAGAAGGGCTCCTAGTGTGTCAGCGGTGAGCACTGTATCTGACGTATTCTGAATGTAAGCTAAGAAGACAAAAAAAGGCAAAATAATTGTTATGCTACACAACACGTACTCGCAGTCAGTGGTCCATGAAGAAGTAATCTATGCAGACATATTGACATTGCAAATTTTCAGTGTCCTGTTTAAAAAGACATGATTTCTTCTGAATTTTCTTCAGATGTGAATGACAGAGGTCTCTGATTCCCAAGAAAATGCAAAAGGACCTTGAAATAAAATGATGCCGTAATGGCTTGCAGTGACACACTCATCCCAAGTTTTCAGCACAATTATATGTTTATTACTTTGGAAGAGTTAGAATACAAGCAAGCTGCAGCTTTTAATGAAGCTTTCATAGCAGTGAGAAGAACTATGAAAAAGCATTTAAAGCAGCTCATCTCTCCTCTATTCAGGCTCTTTCATTTCCAGAGGCAGTTGCAATGAGAAATTGGATGCTATCCAGTTTGGATTTATAAGGAAGCAGAAAAGAAGATAATGGCAGAAGCATGTGCTTTCTTGCCCCATGTAAATTCAGATCATCTTTAACGTTTGATCAGATTTTGAGGAACACAAGACAAAAAGGCAGCAGATATTTCCAATCATACCTCTCAAAAACTCAAAAGAGCTTTGCAGAGTCTTCCTGTATCCAGAGCTGCTTCAGACATTGTCTTTATTATTTTGGGGGAAGATGTAGAGCACAACCATTTACTTAGTTCTGCTATCTGATCATAAACTCCCGACTCAGAGAATCTAAAAGTTATGCTTACAATGCACAGACATACATCCCAGTCCTTTGTACTGTCATGCTGCTACACTAACAAGCTAGAAATATGTATGTGAGTGGAGAAGACATTTCAGGATCTGAGGAACAGTCAGTTAACAATATATTACTGAGACCTTGTCAGTCAATAAAAAGTAAATATGACCCCAATGGAGACATTTTTTATTATGGGGAAGCAATTTTCTTACTCTTTTATGACACTATTTTTATTACCAGCATCATTCACAATTCTGTAATTAGAGAGCACAACATCGTTATGCTAGTTTTTACTCTTCAGTTCAGATGCACAGAGGCATTACAGATGCCTTGAGAAGGCATCAGTATATTAGTGTAATAAAGCTGAATAATACTATTTTTCCTTTTTCATTTTTTTTTTCCTGTACAGAGGCCAGTGGGCCACAATATTTTCATATGAGTCTGCTCTACTCCTGTGACCCTACATATGCACTTGAAAAGAAATGATGAGGCTGAACATTCCATTCATTTGTTTTTCTGCTTAAAAGAGATCGGAAATCTGAAACTTTGCAATCAAAGCTTATTTCAGGTTTTATTCCTAAAATTATACACACCCATTAAGTGGAAAAAAAAAAAAAAAAAGGAGCAGATGTCTATTTATGCAAAATTTTTTAAATTAAAGAGCTTGAATTCAGGAGCTTACACTACCCTTTCATGCTCTCCAGTAGGTACCTTGGCTTTGTAGGCTAACATGGAACTACCTCAAGGAACTGAGGAATGAAGCCATTGCTTTGTAGGTGCCTAAAATTTGACCAAGACAATTCAATTTTGAAAAGGATACTGCTTGTTTGTTTTCATAGGAATTGCTATTCATAGCAAAGTGAAGAATGTGAAGAAAACAAAATACAGAACATTTCTGGGTTCCCATAAAGTTTCTGAACAACTGTGGAGAAGTTGCATCAAGATACTAAACCAGAAGGGGTGCAAACTGCCCCAAATCTTCTTTTTCCAGACCTTGAAGAGTCATAACTCTTTGGCATTTTGAGGGATGTTGTGAATCAATTCCCTACTCAGGATTTCACTTTAAAGACCCAGTGCAGCCCTAAACGTCAACTGTGTGAAAATGGTTCCTCTGTTCGGTTGTTTTTTTTCCTTCCGAGGCCTGTATATATTTCACTGCTCAGAAATCAGTGAAGAGGTTTTATGGCAGGTCTAGTAAAGTGCAGTTCTCCAATTACAACCTAGCTGTAAAATATACAGTAGGGTTTTTTCCTTTTTACTTTCAGGCAATAAGTTTTGGTCATGTCAGTTAAAACCACCTAAAAGGAGAAAGAAGGAGAGAAATGACTGTTCAGTGAACCTCGGGAGAATTATGAAGTTATACAGCCTCAGAAGGATTTTAGGCAGTTTTATATTGCCCGTCTCAGCTCACATTTATATCATCTGTCTCAGTGCCTGAAATGAGCTAAGCTATGTGCTTGATAGAGAAAAGTACCTCTACTGGCTGATGTATCTAAGAAATCTGGTTTGGTTACAGCTGGATGAAACAGAAAAGAGGGTTGCTAGCTGCAACAGAAGGTGAACTTTGTTGTAATATTTGTGATGGAAGCAAGAACTAGATAATGCTCAAAAACAAAAGCAAAAGCTGTGCATGGAGGAAAAAGACTCAGCAAGAAGCTGGGAATTTTTTACCATTTAAATGTTGCCATTTGAACTTAGTTATGTCCAAATTAATACTCGAACTTGGCGGAGGACAAACTGCAGCAGTCTGGAAGGTTGTGCTGCAAATGTAACTGCTATTCTAGATGGAAAACATAAACATATACTAATTCAGAGGAATTATCCAACAGTGCCTGGATTTTGGCTACGTGAGACACTGAGGAAGTCTTCAAAGAACCTGGAGATATTCTGAAGTATAACATTCTGCCACGGAGGATTTATTTACAGTTTCACCTGATAAGATTTTTCATCTTTTGAACAGCATAATTTACCATACTCAGCATGCTATATTACATTCATATATGTAGAGAACTGGATTGATTATCTTCAGGCTTCATGCCACTAAACTCAGCAAATTAGCTGCTCATGATTCCAGCAAATGACTGCTTTCTTTTTTTTTTTCTTTTTCCTAGTGCTTCAGGAGAAATTGAACCGTAAAGCTTTGGCTGGGAAGCTAAGAACTTGTTTAGAAGCTCCCAAAAGAGGCAAGAGATATATAGCTGCTGTTATAATTAGTAAAGTAGTGCAGCAATATATGAGATGGTTATGATATCTCAGAGAACCCAAAGAAATTAAGCTCTACTTCTCTGGGTGTCTTTTCTGTGGAGGTAGATTGAGTGATGTGTATTGCATTCAGCAGTAATATCCAGTTGTAGCAGAACTGATGAAGGCTCATTAGCTTCCTTGCAGTCCTAGAAAGGTCCTAGAACACATCTTCATTGAATTAGTTGCTTAATGTGGGCAGGCTAAGAAGTCCTTCAGCCAGCAAGAGTTTACCAAGAGCAACCTATGCTTGGTTAAACTGATTCCTCTCCATGGTGAGATAAGAACCTGTTGGGATGGATGATCAGCCCCTTAGAGTGGCCTAACCTTGCCTGACAGGTTGTCTGGAAAGGAAATTATAAAAACATGGAGGTGAACTCTTGTTGGTGCTGGCAGCTGGGAAGTTGCTGAATATTATAGAGAATTCCTGACTAGACAGCAGTGGATCAAGTCATACAGATGTGGGGGATTTAAAGACCCACCCAGATAGCCACTGCTGACCTGATATCATGCCGGTAACAGTCCTGCATTAGGCAGGAGACTGGGCTAGGTGTCCTCCAGAGGTACTTTACAGTCAATGCTTCTACCATGATATGATGCTATGAAAAGAAAAAAAGAAAAAAGGGGAAAAAATAAAAAAAGTGAGATCTAAATCCTAAAGTTTTCCACTTTGGGCACTCACCTACTCTATTTTGTTTTGAAAGTGGATTCCACTTTGAAATAGATCTGGTTTTCGGTTTCCAAAACAAACAATCAAAAACAAAACAAAAAAAAACACAAACCAAATCAAACAAACAAACCAAACCAAGAAAACAAAAATAAACAAAATAATAATAATTAAAAAAAAACACAGCAAAACAAAACAAAAACAACCAAACAAACAAAAAAAGGCTAGGATCAAGGAACAGTAGCTGAAGTTAGAAAATAGGACGGAAATCAGGAAAAAAATATTTTGGCTTAGGTTATCCAGGTCTAGGTAGGACAGAAAGCTCATCTGAGACATGACAAGATCTGTGAACTCATAGAAGAGAGAAGCTTTAGTTCAATGAGCTGAAAAAATCAGGAGTCAGCACTGATCAAACCTCTATCTATCACGAGATCTTCAAATGAAATGACCTGTTCTATTCCCAATGCTAGAAGTATACAATTATACACACAGACTGCATATGCAGACTATATAAAACTATATAAAAGAAGAATAATATTTACATTTAGGTATTGAACTGTACTGAGCACCTTATAACTGCAGCACAGATAGCAATCACCTTTACTGATAGCATTCATATAATTTCTTGAGCAATGTGTACCTGGGAGGTCAGTCTCTGAGGTAGCATCATAATGTAGAAAGACCTGACATTACTGGCATTAATTCTTTGTCTTGAGTAGGGTGTAGTGGCAGAGGAAACAACCGAGGAGTAGATAAAGGAGATTGTAGAAAAGAAGAATTCACACACCAATTATTCTCCATCTTACCTTGTTGCTGTAGTTCCTGGTCATGGATGGGGCACCTAATTAAAGCGCTTTACAAAGACAGGACAAAAATAGTCTCTGTCCAAACCAGCTTACATTAAATTTCCCAAAATAGAAAAAAAAATTCTTCTCTTTTCAAAATTAATGGAGTTACCCACATCTCCCTATGCCTGGATGAATCCCACATGCCTATAGAATGGCAAAGCAATACCAGGAATACCAGAAATAACAGTCTTCCTAAGGAAAATGACATCTTTAATGGAACAAGGCACCCTGAACCTCTATCCACTCCACAGAGACTCTCCCTTTCAAATCAGAGGGAACAATATGTTACAGTGCATCTGGGCCCTATGACCAGCCTAGGAATTAATCCATGTTTGATCCATTATCAGAAACAGACTGGCTGCTTTTTCTCCTTGGCCAATTATATGAGATGTGTCTACTTCTGCAAGAAAGGATGAAGCACACTCAATGAGTAATACATGGTGATGGAGTAAAGTGTGTATGACACTAAAATCCAGAAACTCAAGTAGTTCCCATTATGGGTCAAAGTCTGTGCAATGGCAGCTTAAAACATTCACAGGGAGAACAGCTTTGTCAAACATAGCTTGTTTCCTAACACGGAACAAAGTTTCTGGTGTCCACTACACCCAACCTCCTGCCCGTGTGACTTATCTTCTCAAAGTTCATTAAAGTCAGTGCTGTGAAATTTTACTACTAGGGGATAAAAAACAAACCAAAATAAACCCCAAAGACATTTCTAAGGAGAAATATGGTACAATTTCCACACTTTATAGTAAAAAAAGTAGGTTGCAAAATCCTCAGAGGAGGTTTTGTATCTTTCTGTGTGTTTTTATAATTTTAAACTCACATTCTGCAAATTGTAGCACAAATAATAAAAATTATCAGGTATCACCAAAGAACAGATGATAAAAGATGGATATATTCTTTTAAATTTTGCATTCAGAATGAAACATCCTTTACATGGCAAAGCATCTGTATGGACCAATGTAGAGTTACCACGTTGTTAGATTAAAGCGCTAACACTGTGTGCAACAATCCTTAAATTATTTAAAATATATTTTCACAATTATTTTGTATCTCGTTTTATCTTGTTATTCTGCTGTAAAATTATGGAGAAATAGCATTTTTAATTTTCTTTTAAGGGTTTTGAATTTTCATATATAAATTAAGGTGAAGTCTCAAACATTTCATTAAAAACGTGAAAAGTTTTAAAATGTTGCTGGTGGATTTCTGTTTACAGAAACAAACACATGTAAATAATTTATGGGAAACATTTAAACTGATTTAACTGTGTGAAAAATTGTGCCAAGAATCGCCTCAGTACAAGTTTGGAGTAGCTGTATCAACAGATTACACCAAATTTAAACAGATACAGGGTTTAGGTTGTGCCTTATTTCCATTCACGCTGAACAGGTTTGAGACTAGTAGCTCTGGAAGACCCCTTTCAAACAAACAAAATCAACAAGTGCTGTGATGTAATTACTTGGCTAATCAATTACAGTATTTTATAATTCTTCCAGTATCAGTTTTCTTTATATATTTAGAGAAACAGTTTTAAATGGACTATGTCTATGAATACCTCCAAGTTGTTTTCCCACTCCACAATGGCAGACTGTGATTATACAATATCTTTTGGTAGAAATAGGTCTGAGAGCAGAGTGTATATATATATAATTTGTGTGCATATATATATATTCATATCTTGCAGGTGAGGCTTGTTCACCCGTGCAGTGATGTTTCATAGATCAAACTCTCTCAGAAATGTCTTTTCTTTCCATACAGGACAGGTTATACATACCCAGAGATAATACATGTTAACGGTTGGACTCAGTGACCTTAAAGGTCTTTTCCATCATAAACAATTCTATGATTTTCATATATTTAAAAACTGTATGTGGTATAGTATATCATACATTGTAGTCTTCTTAATCATTCTGTGATGTAAAGGATGAAGGATGCAGGACCCTGAACACAAACCATCTTACTTGTCTTGGTACTTGGGTGATAATGAGCAGGGACTCAGAGGTATGGAAAATCTCTTATGCAGCCATCCTTAAAGGGGTATAAATCAGGAGTAAATCCAGCCTTTAGAAATCAGGCCTAAAGCTGAGGTGCAAGTGTATCAAACCTACATTTCTCAGGATTTTCCTGTTTTCCACCCAGAGATGGTGCCATGTGGGAGCAGAGCATCTCAAAGGTGGCCCATGTGTAGGCAGTGAAGCCTCTGCACAGCATACATCATGTCTCAGGTCTCAGCTCAGCTCCCCAGCCAGTGTGATCTTGGACAAAGTGCTTCAGTTTTGTCTCCTCATTTTCTTTTGACTTCAACAATATGCTGTCTGACACTTAGAAGAAACTACTTATTTCTCCAGTGAGTTTCGGCTGTGGCATGGACTTTCCAACACAAATAGAAGTAATAATCAATCATTTTTTTCAGCTGTAATATATCCAACAAACAAACAAACAAAACCCCCCCAAACACAAAAGGAAAAACAAAACAAACATAAGCCCCCAAATCAAACAAACAAAAAAAAACAAACTCAAAGCCAAACGAATGAACAAACAATCAAACAAACAAACAGCTGTGATCCTGTAAGGAATAAAGACATCTTCCAGTCTGGAAAATGTTCTACTGCAGTGGCTCCACCAGTCTCAACAGATGAGCTAAAACTGCAGCAGCTAAAAGGTGGTGAGCAAGACAGATACAACCTTTCTAAGATAGAAGTCTGGCAATGTGTTTTGTGGCAAAAGTCCCACTTTGTGGCAAAAATATAGTTTGAAATGGTGCAGGAAGAGAGAAAGTGCCAGGGCAGGCACTTTCGTAGGCTTCATCATGCTGCTCTGTGCGCTCAGTTGATATTTCTCTTGAGAAAAGTTTAATTAGGTTCAGATACACTATTTTATTTTCTCTCTGACCATTCATTTTTCCCAAGTGAGGAGCAAGCTCCTTCTCTGAATATAAATTTGGCTGCTGTCAGAGCCAAGTTTGATGAGTTTCTTACACATGGAAACAAGGAAAACGAAGCCTTGTGAGATCTGCATGAAGACCCCGTGTGCGTGTGACACCCAGACCTACACAGTATATTTTGACCATTTCCCTCTCATTTCTGTTCATTCTTATTAATTCTAAATCCTTTGTCTTCCTTTGTCTTTTAAATATTATTTGTACCACTTTATCCTCACTGTTCATTTTTTTCCCCTTCCATAAAAACCAATAAAATATTAATGTAGCATAAAAAATCTGTCTGTGCTGGTAGTCTCTTGAAACCATTGATGAATACATGAATAAAATATGAGTCTTTATTTTGCTTGTGGTATATCAGATTTCACACGTTTATTATATTTCCTGTGAAGTAAGCTTGTCCAACAGAGTTTTTGTTTGTTTGTCTACTTTTATTTTAGGTGGCCCTTGATTTATTAACCTTTGGAAAAGCGAATGTCTGATGTAGTTTTACACAAAACATGAAACTTTCATTTGGATCAATTTTCTAGTCTCTCTCATCTGAAAAAGGAAAAAACTAAAAAAAGAATTTTGCTTATCCCAGCAAAAGCATAGTTTTTGTCATCCTAGTGCTGTTGAGCTGCATCTTCTAGTATTACCTTGGCCTAAGAAATATCTTCTGAATACAGTGAGTGATGTTCACTCTCAAAAAATCCCAAATGCCCAAACCTGGGGTATTGTAACAGTAAAGCTATTTTCTTCATTCATTTAGCAACCTTAGTCATCATTTTTATTCCAGTTGCACACTAATTTGAAAGTTTAACTGTGATTGCTTGTTTGTTTGTCTTAGTCTTTTTATGGAAGGCTGATATAAACTTGAATTAGTTTTTTGGGTGGTGTCTACACTGCCTACGGTTCTGCTGCTTTAACTGACAAAGGCTTTGCTCGTTTGGGTGGCATATTCTTGAGAGAATCTTATCAGAGATGGATTTTTTATAACATCGACTTTCTAGCAATCCATTCAACGGATCCAAAAGACAGTTTGGAGTTAAATATGTGAAACAGAGAAAAAGAATGCGTGATGAACAACTGTCACTTCAAGGGATGATAACAAACATAGCTGCCGGCATAAACTAAGAAATCGCTGCCTATTTAGGCTCTTTCAGTTATCCCTATGGGGCACACAGCATTTAGAATATAGATTTTCCTGCTCCTGAAATGCAGGTGAAAATCCTGATAAGCCAAACGTTATGAGTTTAGTTTGGAGACGAAAAGTCTACTCTTTTAATGAAGAGCACATTATGCATTTAGAATAATACATACAGAAAAGAATAAGAAATATGCCCATGAATCCTTAAAAAAATAATAAAGTACAACACTGATGTGCAACATTAAAATATGAAGCCTTTTAAGATGCATTCTGAAAGAGGTCTGGGAGTTTGGCAACTGTATATAGTATTATGATAGCTTCGTAATTGTACTATAGGCATATTTCTTATTAAATATTTCTTGGGTAAACTCTGCCTCATGTTTAATATGATGTTAAGTCCTAAAGCTCAGCAATGGCTATCCAAAGAGGAGACAAGCAAATGGGAGACTGAAATCCACAGAGTTTTGCCTTAAGCTAGAAAGGTGAGGAAAAGCTGACTGTCGGGTAATGTCCCCTGATAAAAGTCCTCTAACCTCACAAGCCTAAGCAGAGCTTTAAGGGAAAATACAGTTTTTGGCTTACAATACTTAAATATTTATTACTAAGGATTAATAACATAGTGAACAAAGACCACTGTATGATGGCAATGCTGTATAAGGGATTTTATTTCTCCTTTCTTTTAAGCAAAGTTCACCTGCACAACACATCCAAACCAGCATTTTTCCATCCTGTATTCCAGTAATTCACTCCAATACCTTAAAATAGAAATCAGATGATTAATAACTAGGAAAAAAGAAAAAAAAAAAAAGAGTCACTACTAATTTGCCAAGAGTCTTTTCTAGTTGAAGTGTATGGTCATGACAGTGAGGTGTGACCCGTATGAGCCTGGGTTACATTAACACCCCCCCCCACTGATCATTAGCATTGTAGGTGGCAGTGCAGCGAGCCATTTAAGGGATTTCTTAGAAATAAAGGGATTTTTCTCTACAGCTTAGTAGCAGCATCTGCTGTCTCTGTGAAGTAAGCGTAATGGCAAGTGTATTTTCAAACCCTTGAGAAAGGGGGTACAGCTAGGGAGGGAGCATCTCCCAACACCCTTCCCCTTTGTGACTCTGCTGCCACCTTCTTCTAGAGTCTGTAACTGGCTGAATTCATAAAGCACTGGCAGTAATGTGGAAAACGTCCAGTCAGATGAAAAGGGAAACTCTGAGGAATATATATGGAATGAGATTAGCTGCTGCAATGGCCTGAATTGTGGCACCACGGGATTTTCATCGAATGAGCATGACAAATGGCAAATGCAGATACAAACCACAGACACATAGCAAGGAAACAAGAAAGGATCTAGTTTGAAGAGACTACTTAAGCCATTCTGATCATGGTAGAAAATAAAAGGTAATGATAGGACATCTGTTATATAAAAAATGAGGTGGATTTGCTGAGCAGTGAGAAAATACATTTCATCTTCTTTTGAAGGATGAATCATAGGTTTCCATATTTTTTTATTTTTTTTTTCTCAGTGAAATGCTCCCTAGAGGAATGATGGTCATTGTCTTTTGTGGAACTCGGACAAAAGGGACTACTCTATCGATCGCTACTCCTTACTGCAAAGTTATAATTAAAAATAAGTATTAAGACTGGTTACAGTGTAACCTGGCGCTCTATAGCTGGCTGTGTACAATAAAAATCACATCATGTTCTCCTCGTCAGAAAAGCCATCGCTGATCCAATTTCAAAGTTCTGCAGTGGTAATTGAAGGCTGCAGGAGGTTGTTCAGCAAAACTTCAGATTTGGGCTTCGCCGCAAACATGTCAGCATGCAGCTACATCTCAGCCCCATCTTGTGCAAATTCTGGGTAGGCAGTGCTACAGAATAAGGGTGAATATTTACAACGAGCTGAGAAGTCTGTCACTCTGCATACTCAAGAATTAAAAGCATTTAAAGTATATGCCAGACAATGGATATGTCTTATTTTTATTAGCCATTAGTTTTAAAAAATGGTATTGAACTTTTATAACTGCTAAATTCTGTACTCTGACAGCTCGGTTGTTTTTTTTGGCTAGGGAGAAGAATGATAACACTGCCAGATGATCTGTCTCTGCAACTGGGAGATCATTCTCTGAGTACATAAACAGTGTGAATATATATGCCATAAATATATTTATAAATATGGTCAGGATAGTAGATGTTTAAACAGGAAAGGTCAGGATTAAGCCCTCAGGAATCTCATTTCAGGCAAACTGAAGCCTGCACTTCTGTAACTGTTTACACCTGCTCGCTCACATTTCACAGTGGAAATTGCCTCTATTACATTTTATTTTATTTTTTCTTGGAAGTGGAACTGGGTATTTTTAAAATATAAGTAGGCTTTATTGAGATTCTCAGCCCCTAGGATTTCACTGTGCAAGGATATTGTACCTTTGAAAAGCATCTCAGTCCTTGTGCAGTCTGTCCTTGGCCCCAGCGCTACCCCAGGACCTCAAATTCATCAACTTTTGTGCATTTTTTTTAAAGAATGAGCAAGTACACTGTGGTTTTATCTAGCTACTGATTTGTAGTAGCTGCTGATTTTATACACTTTGGTGGGAGACGAATGATATGACTTGTAAATTACTGAGGCAAAGGAAAGGGTGGCCTGTGAGGTTACTAATCAATTTCCTAAAGAATTAGTTAGAAGAAAAGCCATCTTTAAATTGTTTCATATTTCTTTTTAATTTAAACAAAACCATCTAAGGTGACATGCTGGCATCTGTCTATGTTGATTTTCATGTATTTTATTGGTCTTACAGCATTGCTTCTATTGCTCATCAGTGACTCTGAATGTCTCTGTAAAGCTTCCCGAGGAAAATAAAGATGTTTACTATGGAAATTATTTCCCTCATTTTGGGATGCATTACATTTATTAATCTAATGCTGAATCTCTTAGTATTACTTCTTTTGAAAGAGTGAACACTTTAGGCTCTCCTGTGCTAGCTGCTGTGCTTCTTAATGGGACACATACAGACACTTGATCTCGTGCACTGAATGAAACAGATAAAATATATGGAAGAAAAATAATCACCAGCCTCTTTCACAGACAACAAGCTGAGGTGGGGGAAGACTTGTTTACGTTCATATAAAATAGGCTGTGGCACAGTAGGTGCTGAACTTTGATGTTGGGCTCTTCATCACAACCCCAGGTACACACACATTCATTCCCAAACTCACATTTTCAAAGATAAGGATGAAACTCTGGGGAGAATGTAGAATGAATCGAGAGAAGGCGATAATCTGTTCAACTGTAAATTGAAAGTTACTGTCAATAGGAGTAACATCATAAAAATTGCTGTGTAACACTTGCATTTTTAAAATATTTAATAGGAAAGCTGCTTTGATTTTAGAGTGTAGAGAAAATTATGTCAGCCTGTCTAAACTTTGCTATGTGTCTCAAACAAGAAAGGAAAAATTCAGGAGGTTTTGAAACAATAACTGAATTTTGTTAATTTGCAGCTCTTCACTTTTGCCTTCAAATAATTGTAACAGCTAAAGAAGGATGTGTGATAGTTCCTGCGATAGTAACACTTATTATGAAATGATTTCGTTTTGCTACTAATACATCTAAAGAAATCTCAGAATAACTTCCATAAAAGATTACTGGAATGTTCTATCCTTTTCTACAACTCAACATCTGATTACCCCCTTTGTTATTTCCATCAGACACTAAGAGCGTTTCATGTTACTTAAAAATTGAGGATGACATCCTCAGCTGCTTTGAATGGGAAGGATGTCTGGGTTCACAGTCCCTCGATTATACCCATGAGAAACTCACTCATACATTGAATAATATAAACCATTTATGTCAGTAACAGCAAGATGCTGCATTTGTTTAAGCTGCTTCAATAAAGGTAAAACACCCTTTCAATTGTTTTATTTTCTCTTTAGATTCCAACATTATGTCTTTCTGATAGGAATTGTTATAATAAGAGGGAAATCAAGGGTAGGATGAACGGTTAAAATAATTAAATATAGAGGTTAAACCAGTTGCTGTGAAATTATTTAATCTGAAAAAGCCAAGCAGTGAAATGATAAAGTGAATTAGCAAAGACACAGCCAATGGCAGTAGGGCTTGGAAAATGCAGTGGTAACAATGCCAAGCAGCAAAGCTTGGTACCACACTCTAATACCAAAATGTCTGCAATGATTGGGAAGTTTGGTTCAGTGATCAATGACACCAAAGGCTCAGGTGATTTATTCATAAAGGCTTTGCTTAGCTTTTAAGTCAGAGAGAATTTTGCCTTAGTAAGGGCTTTGGGATGAGACCCCAGATGACAAAAGGCAATAGATCAAGAAGGATGTAATAAGTTTGCGAAATGTGGAATGTCACCTCTACACATTCAAGTCGTTTCCTAGTCCTTGTCCTAGGCTGTGTGCCAAGCAAAGCAGTACTTTCATTAAGGATGAATTACAAATTTTCCAAAGTAAAGGTAATCTTTCACTCACTAGATTTATGGGAAAAAATGAGTACATGAGTAGAAATTAGCTAAATATTACAATATTTACAGAAAAGGACGTAAACCTTGACAGTGAGGTGATACAACTGACACCGGCTCCTTCTTTTCCTGTTAAACTCCAGCCGCATCAGCAAGTCTTCCCTTTTATTGCATTTGGAGTATGACTTGCAAGCCCTTGAAGAAGAATAGGACTAAAGGTTCATCACAATGGGATCATAACAAAAGATATATGCTTTCTTCTTCAAAGATCTTGTTAACTTCTTAAGGAGTACTTTGTGGTGGGTGGGGTTTTTCTTTTTGCATGTGTCTGCTGCAGTGTATACAGGAGACAGAAAATGAAACACCACTTCGCAGCAAAGAAAGTGCTTTTTTTTCCTCTTTCCTTTTAGTGTTGCTCTCAAGGACAATAGGTTATTAGTGCCCTTTCACTCTCCAGTAAAGGAACTTCTCAGGCTTCAGAAATTTTTCCCCATCGAGTGAATGCAATCCATTGAATTTCTTTATTACTTTCTTGTTGCTAAGGTTTGTTTTGATTTTTGATAAAATAATTAACTGCTACTCAAAACAGAAGAACAAAACTGGAAGGGCAAGAGTAACAATAAAAAGCTCCTCAAATAACCTAGGAATAGCATTAAATGTTTTTTGGTTAGCTACCAGTTCTGACAAGTCAGGGCCAATCATTTTGGACTGGCTTTAACAAAAGCATTTAAAAATTTTTGAAATAGAAAGAAAAACTAAATTTTAATTTCACAATAAAATCTCCACTTGTTCTGGACTTCTAAAAAGTTTGAGATTCTTTAATACTTAATTTGTAAAAAGATAAGGCATTTCTTTTAGTAAAACCTTGAAATTATTAGCTTAAGATTTTTTTTCCCCAAAATTTTATCACCCCGTTTTCTGATTATAACACTTAATGGAACTCACAAAGCATTATATTATCAATATGAATTGACTTGTCTCTATATTTTTGGAAAAGGCATAGGCTAAAATTGTTCCTAAGGATGAGTCTGATTGACAGACCAGGAAAACAATGACAGCATGTACAAGGGAGAAAACCCACGTTGTTTTTAATTAGCAGCTATTCGTCCTCTCCCTTACCTGCATATAACAATAAATAACATATATTTAATTATATTGGCCCTTAAAAGCACATACATGTAGACTGTGAAGTAGAAAAGAAGTATTTTTTCTGTAGCTGAAAGGGTGGATATAGGACTGTGAATAACCTCTTTTCTTTGTCGGGGTGCACTAAGGAGCAGAGAGCACAATTCCCTCAGGCAAAGCAATTAACAAAGGAATTAATTGCCATAATTTTATAAAGGTAAAATATTTTTTTACTTGGAGGAAAAGAGTATATTCCAAGGGATCATTTTTATGAAAACTGTGTCTCACTTCACCTAATCTATCAAATATTTTTGATGTTGGGTTTGTTATTATCTAGAGCTCAGACACTGAAACATGCAAGTAGAAAAGTATTGAGTTCAAAATCCTCTGGATTTGCACATCTCTATTTGCATATGATTTGTAATGTAAAAGGCTATGTGATGCAGTATGAAAAGCAAGAGAGTAAAAGAATTGCCTAGAAATACAACCGAAATGAAGGCGTCAGCAATGATTTACTGTGAAAGTGTAACAGGTAAATGGCAATATTTTAAAAATCAGTTCTTGGCATAACAATACCTGTGATGGTCCCCTAAGAGACCCTGGAGGTGCCAACAGCACTGCAAAGAGTAACAAGGTGCCACATGACTGTGACAGCACTTGCAATAATTTGAGCATTAAATCTTCATAGTCAGGTTGTGGTATGGGGCACTCAAGAAAAGGCAAAGTCCATCAGTTTTAAACACTGAAGTCAGTGACATTTGAAGTTGTGTCACAGGAAATAGCTTTTTCCTGCACAAAGGTGTTTCAATCAAAAGCTCATGACTACCTTGCAAACCATCAAGTAAGTTTGTCTCTTGCATTTTTTCCATTGTGTTGGCAAGTTTTTAATTTCTCCTTCTGAAAATCTAATAATACTTTCTACATTTGTTGACTTACCTATTGAAGACTTGGGAAATTTCACTTCTTTTATTGTAAAGGTACCCATGTGTTAATGTCCAGCAAGTCAACTTCAAGAAATTATCATGACAGCTGGGGAAACTTGGGTGCATTTTTTTTCATCTTAACAGAAAAGTTGCAAAATATGACCCACCAGAATACATTTCAGAGTCAAAATTGGTATTAAAAAGAAAAAAGGAAAAAAAATTCAAGGAATAAATAAAAGGAAGAAAAGCTGTGACACATCTATTCAGTCCATCACTAGTACAAGCTAGGGTCTCCTGGCCCTGATAACATTACTGGTAGATGTTTATTTAATCATATTTGAAAGCCTTTACTTCACAGAAAATCTATATTTTCCGCAGTCTGCTGTAGCTTTTAGCCATCCTTACTATTAGATTGTCCTAATAAGCTCCCTTTGGGATTATTTTAGACAGGCAACACTAAATACTTTACTCAGAAAATAACCCTCAAACCATTTTATTCCTAATGCAATTTTTCCAGCCCCACCCTGCGAGCGGCATGGGCTGGACCTGACTAGACCCAACCTGCTGGGCATGCAAAAAACAGCTCAGTTTTTAAACTTCCACAGCGTCCAGGCAGCAATAGTAAAGAAAAAGCCACCCAAGTCTGGAGTGAGGAATTAAGATTCCTGCAGCATAGGAATAATAAAAGCTGGGGAAAATGGCACTTGGGCAGGGGAGGTGGAGCTGGAGCAGTGTCAGTGGTGCTGCCTGGGACTCGAGGGTTGGCTATCAGTCACCTGGCAGCTGCTTAGTGATCAAACCACTCTGAACTCTCCTGGGTGTCTGCACACTTCTTTCTCTTACAGGATGGCTGCAAATCTGGTGCAGGATGGGCCTCTGAGCCCTTTTGCTAAGGGAGGCTAATTACTCTGCCAGGTCTTTCTATCTCCCAGGGATAGTGATCCACCACCTCAGGGGCCTATGAGCTTACTCTGTGTTTGATGGATGATGTTCTGTGCTCAGAAACACGCACATAAAACTTCATTTGACTTTGGATTATCCTGGCATGTTTATAACTCAAAGGGCAGCTTTTATTGAAAAGTTTCATTTATTGGAATAAATTAAATCCAGGCATGTAGAATGTATTTAAACTTTGGAACAGCAGAGACCATTTGTAAATAGAAGCAATCAAAGCAGACAGTGTTTAGACTATAGTGGAGACGTCAAGGGACAACTTGTAAGACAATGTATTAGAATTATATAGCAATCTTGTCATTGGTGACCCAAGAGTGTTTATAAAAGTTCTATAGTGAAACTTTTTGAACCGATGTGAGGCGCTAAATAACCTTGGCGTAAAAAAAAAGGAGCAATCGACCGTCATTAATTATGAATATGTGCAAAGAGGATACGGCTTTGTGCAAAATCAAATCAGTTAAAAACTCAACACCAAGAATGCTGCTGTATCATCAGATGTGTTCCTTGCATTACCTTTTTCTTTGGATGATTTAAGAGAGTAATAATGAGGTTATTGGGTACAAAAGTAAAGGTCAAGTCCTCTGCTATATAAATCAGGGCTCAAATGTCAGCAGGTTACCAAAGTTTACCAACAGAACCACTGTAAATGACTGTGTGCAGCTGTCTGCCATAAAGGTGGTATGAAAAGCATTAGATAAAACCTCAGTGATAGATACAGTATGACATAACATGTCAAATTACGACATAATGTAAGAGCTGAGCAAGAGCAGATGTTTTCAACATCAAGGAAAAAATGGTTTCATAGTAATGCAGGTGTACATTAGTACACTGAAAGATGATTTTTTTTTTCTTAATCAGAGTGCCACAGTGCTAAACAGTTTTATAACAACAGCCAGACAATAATTTGATATAGAAAACACTATGTTTAAAAATTCTGAGCTTCACATTTCAACGGATTTAATAGCAGAACAAAGTTATTGTGCTTTATAACTGACAGAAGGATGGTGTGCACAGGGTATTGGACACTGTATTGTGTGACCTGCTACAAATATCATGGGAAAATAAAAGATTAAGTATGTTCCTAAACTAGATTAATCTTTATTTTTTATATTTTAATATTATGGCCTGATTTTTTGAAATTATCAATGTTTTGCTTGGATTCCAAAAGAAAATCAGCAGCCGAAATTTCCTTCCAAGGACTTACTCCAAATTTCATTGAAATTTAGTAACCCCTTTTTACCTTGGTATTATATAGTAGTAAAAATTATCGAAGCTTTATATTCAATAGCATAACTGGTTTTTTTTTTCCTTTGCCACTAGTATTTATTACTTTCCTTACTATTCACAGTTACAGCACCAAGCAGATGCATGACTAGAAGAGTATGTCCTCATATTAGGTACTGTATAAGCAAAATGAGCTTTTTGGGAACCTGAACTATTTATAGCTGAAACAACACTTTTGCCTATGAATATTCTGCCTTAGTTATTCTCTCTCTGCTCAACTAAAATAAACTACCTGAAACCTTTTTACATTTTTCCTTTGTTTCCTTCACCCCCCAAAAGTTTTTGCTTTCCTCTTTCTCTGAGTTGCTGTATCAGGACTTTCCTGTGCCACTCTATTGCTAACTCCTCTTGGATTTTTGGGGCTATCTCATCTTCTCCTGCCTTGGACCAGTCTTGACCATTTCAAAGCCACTGACAGGCTGATGGCTCTCAAACCCCTGCTCCTTTACAGTGCATGTTGCTGGATTTGCATTTCACTGCTCAGCTAATGCAGCTTTTGCAGTTTTGAGAAGGTCTGAGGTGCGGTTTATGAGTCCTGCCTGTAGCCATTTAAGGTTATCATATATAACAGCGGTTTCCCCTTATGTGTATCACACATCCCATAATGATTTGATTTACATTACAGATGCGGGCTCACAGTTTCTGCTCTCTGACACAAGAGCAGAGATAGACTAGCTCCTTAAACACCACTGTAATTACTTGAGGTGTTCAGTGGTGTATGAGCATGGTCAGTTGTAGAAGCCATCAATCAACCACATTATTTTCTGGTCCACATCTTTATCATTAAATTGTTCTCAGAACTATTTTCATTGTCTGTCATTTGACAAGTAAAACCTGATTTTAGTTTCACGGCAAATTCCTTCACCAAGGTGTCAGTTTCCCCTCCTAATTATTCTGGGCTGACATGTACTTTGGATTTTTTTCACCTCTCTTCCATTTAGTAATGATGTAATAATGGCATTTAACTCCCAGCCATGATGGGAGATTTTCCATCATTGCTGCAGCTTCAGAGTCTGTTTTTAAATGGCTCACTCCATTTCAGGAATCAATAACACAAGATATATGTCTATAGCTTTTCAATTTCTCAGAAAGTGGCACTTTAATATGTCCCACGGGGCCATCAGGTGACCTAGGAAAACCTACACGCATTCTCAGTCTCGGCTTGGCTTGACCTGAAATTAGTAAATCCTGCTCCTTTTCTCCCTATCAGAAATAATGAGCTCTTTCTTTGCCTGGGATATATTTGCATTCCTCCACTGACACCAGACAAGGCAATGGGGAGAGCCTGGTTTAGATCAAACATGGCAAAGCTTTGTGAATAACAAAGCTTTTTGTGAAACTATTTATATCCACACTCCTTATAACAGGAAAATTCTCACCCAGGTTCTTTCCTTGATGGAAAAAAAAAAAAAACATGCTCAGGTACAGCTGGTGATGTTACAGTAATTAGTATGATAACAATAATATTAATGAGCTAACGTCTCCTCAATATTCTTAGGAATGTGAATAATGGAATATAATTGCATATTTTTTATTGGAAGTTCACAGATAAATCAGATCATTGATAAATAAAATGAAGCTATGGTGATCTACACAAGCTGTGGATTAGGCAAAAATTGATGCCTTTGTGAAAAAGATTGATGGGACCATGGGAGTAGTAGGTAAGGGAAGTTTCCATCCAAAATCAGCTTTTCTCAAAAAAGCCCCAACCATTAATGATACACAGAGATGAATATCAGTATCTGTAACTGAGTGTTTATTATCTGCTAGCACTAGATAATACATTGCTACTTCTGAAATTCATAAGTAACACAAAAAATAGGCTCTAGTGACTGTTTAGAGAACCATTAGTTTAGGTTAAATTTTTACCGGACAACATTTGGATAGGACACTGATAATTATAAACCACCACTGGTGCTTGCAATCTCTCGATGTTGATGTTCTCTACTTCACTTTTGCTGTTCAGCTCTGATGTGTGTCATAGAATCATAGAATGGTTTGAGTTGAAGGGACCTTAAAGCTCATCTAGATCCAACACCCCTGCCATGGACAGGAACACCTCCCACTAGACCAGGTTGCTCTAAGGCCCATCCAACCTGGTCTTGGACACATCCGTGATGGAGAATCCACAGCTTCCCTGGGTATCTGTTCCAGTGTCTCACCACCCTCACAGCGTAAAACTTCTCCTAATTTCTAATTTAAATTTCTCCTCTTCCACTTTGAAGCCATTACCCTCATCCTATCACTACAAGCCCTTGTAAAAAGTCCCTCCCCAGCTTTCTTATACACCCCCTTAAGTACTGAAAGGCCACAATAAAGTCTCCTCAGAGCCTTCTCTTTTCCAGACTGATCAACCCCAACTCTTTCTTACTGTGTCTACCTAACGAAGGTATTCCCAGGAATTATGTTAAATATCAATCTTTTTTTTTTGGCCTTATTCATGAGAAACACATGCAGAAGATCTTGTTCAGGATTGTTAGCTGTTTCTGAACTGTTTCTAAATGCTTGCCTTTAGAAAAAATAAAAATCAATCATGGCTGTATGAGCTTTTACAGCAATTACAGTGTAAATGTCAAGCTCAGGCTATTCCTGCGTAGTAATAGTTCTTCTAAACAAAGGTGCTATAAAGTATGTGCCACATGTGACACATTCAGGAAAAAAGTATATTAAAAGGAGCAACAGAACAGATTATTCAGTGTTGTGTTTGCTCATAGGAAGCCTGTAGGAGATCAGATACAAGCATACATTTGCTGCTGACATCTCCGTGGACTCACAAGTTCCTCAGATGTGACAACATTGGAATAAGGATTTTTTGAAAATGTTTTATTGATATAACTTGTGACACAGATGATAAGAAACTATTCTATTGTAGCTTTCAGCTATAAAGGGCAGAAGCTTTTCATCTAAAGATTTAAGAATTTTACAATTGCACTTTATACATAAAAGAAGCAAGTGCCCTAAGTCCACTTTTGTACTTTTCTTTCTTTTTCCTCCATAATTAACAGATTTTATTAGCATTACTACAGAAATCAGATTTCAGAACCTAACTCTGCCCTCACCTATGCAAGCCTGCTTCACCCTTCAGGCATCTCAGGGGGGATACCAATGTCCAGCTGATGACTCACTGTTTGGAATTTGCGTGTTTCTATGTGCACCCAGGTAATTCTCCACCACCAAATAATATTAGAAAGTTCATTGTAAATGTATCCTCTGGGTAACCTGCTATGTTATCATTTTCCTCATGATGTCGGTCTAGGACACAGGATAGTTGACCTGAACTCAAAGCCTTGCTATGTGTATTTTGGTACCTCCCTTTACTGCTGCCTTACTTTCTTTGTTGCATTCACTTTACAAAGTGTGGACTTTTATACATCCTCTCTCTCTTTTTTGTTTGTTTGTTTGTTTTTGTTTTGTTTTAGTTGGTTGGTTTGGTTTGGTTTCAATTTAAATCTTAGCTCCTTGGGGACTCTACATTTTGCTGTAAGAGCATACCTAGCATCACAGGGCTCTGATTTTCTTGGCACCCTGGGATGCTAATATGTAGTGTTACAACTCCTCTACAATGCAATGCTGAAATCAGCACAGAGCCTTGCGTGAGCCCTCTCTGACTGTGGAAAAGCTCAGAGCTAACAAAACCAGATAAAATACACTTCTAGGAAAGTTCTATTTAACATGCCCGCTATTAGTATCTGGCAGTAGATAAATATCAAATATTAATATTTTTATTAACTGAGAATTCAGAAAGTAATCTAATTAGTCTCCTAATAAAGAAAAATGTTTGCTAAAGAATTAATCACACCTTGCTGTAGTTCGCCCCATTAGTTCTGACATCTTCATTTCGAGGAACTGCCTCTGTGTCCTGTTCTGAGCACCATTAAATGCGACTAACTGGGAGGAAGCAGCTGGTGTTGTATCATTTACCATGACCAAGACAGAGATGTGGTTACTTTGTTATAAATATTCTCAAAATAAATTCTTGTAGTTCTGGAAGTCAGGGGGGTCTAGTGAGAGAGTATCAGGAAAATATATTCCCTCTGGTATAAAGACAGTGAGGGATTTCTCCACTCTCTACTCTCTGCTGGCTCTAAGCCACCCCTTGAGCTTGCTCGTGCCTCGGGGTCTTCACAGCAGCTGTACTGGGCTTGATGGGAGCTGGAAATAAGGGTTGTTAAAAAAAGGAAAGGCATTTGCCATGTCGCTTATCTAGACCCTGGCTGCAAACTTGCATGGTCATGTCTTGGAGAACAACACAGCAAACAACAGGAAAGAAAAGTGGTGAGGTTTTTCCAGCGCATCCTGTGTAAGCCAGCGGCGTTGTTTCCAAGAATAGACACTGGATTCAATTTTCCAGACTAGTTTTAAGACTCCCAAGTGATGAGATACCCTGGGGGATTTTTTTTTTATGATACTTCTCTACCTGCTGTCCTGATGTTCAACCTTCATTCCTTCATTTTTCTCTTCTTTATTTTTCATTAAATTACCCCAGGTTATGAAATTAAACATGTTATGTCATTTAATTGCTCTCTTCCTTGACTGCAACATAAATAGTAGGAAAAAACCACTATCAAAAGAGAATAAACAGATGTTGTAGATGAAATAAAGCAATGTTAATTATTTATACATAATGAAAAAAATCCCATTTGATATTTGTAAGGTTAATGCCACACCACATGTAAGTATTGACCGTAATAGTATATAAAGCCCACACAGTCTGTAGGTATAACTGTTTTACCTTCACATTACCTTATTTTACATAAGGGGAAGATACGTTGCAGGTTTAAAATTAATTGTTTGAGGTTAGGAATCCTACCTCTTGTGAAGGAGTCTGAAAGTCATTGTCTGCTCCCTGTCCCTTTGCCCTAAATCTCACCTTTCTCTTTACTGTGCTATAATCTAATTAATATACTAGGTATGTGCCTGTTAAGCACAACATATACCAAGCTACAGGATGTGGTTGTGTTTTGATTATGAAAGACAGGAAAAGCTAAACACCTCTAAAACTCTAGGGTAAAAATGGGAATAAGCAGTAATATATGAGTATGGCTTGAAACAAAAAGAAAATGTTTGTATGAGATGACAGAGAAGATGGAAGGAATTATCTCCCTTGCCAGGCTATAAAATGAAGTGGAAAGAAGCAGACATAAAACAGTCAGTAGGAAAGGGGGTTTCATTTCTGTACCACTTTGTAGAGCTTTTAAGTTGCATACCTTTGCTCCATCCCTACACAGTGTGTATGCTGCCAAAGATAGAACATTATTTAAATTTCCTCTAGCCTCCCCATCCCCTAAGCATCACTGATAGGCAGTGTAACAGTAATCCTCACCTTCTGTCTCTTGCATTTTCTCTGAGTCTCTTTAGTAGTTCATATTCATCTGTTTCCAATAATGAAGGCTTTCTGCTGATAAAACTCTTACATATTTAAATGGCATTTTCAAACGAATGTAGTCTCCTCTTCTAAACTTCCAGTCAAGACAGGCAAAAAAACCCAGCCCAATTTAAAGGAAGGAGGCTATTAACCAGATGGGTAAAAATATGTTCTCTGTGTGCCTGTACTACAATGAGAGAAGTTATAAAGCAGGATGAATTGGTCTTCTAAAGCATGCTAATGTTGTCTCTTTACTGTCCTTTTTCTTTCATAACACCTGAAAAATGTTGTTTGTTTTTTTCCTGGACTAAAAAGACAGACTGCAAATCAAGCTTCTCTCCAACCTCAGCTGGCAAGTCCTGGGAATTGAGAGTGCAGCAGGAGTGCAAAAAGTATTCTTAAGAAATTTTGTCTTCAAATTGCTGGAACTCAGTCATCCCCAGGACCAGTGAAACCAGGGGCTTGGAAGAGCAATTCACTCAGTCAGAACTTTGTGTCTACATTCAAACAGCTTAATAAAAGGTCCAATTTAGTGTCATGCTGAGTAACCGAGGTCTTCTTTTGGCCTTAATGAGACCATTCAATGAGATGCCTCAGTGCAGCTGAGAGCATAAACCAAGGCAATAATTTTTCAAAAATTTTCTTCAAAAGCTTTGATTGGTTAGTGGGAGTAGATCCCTCTGTAAGGCTTATGCATTTTTAGGGCTGTAGGAACAATATGTGAGAGAGTATCATCAAGTCAAAGTTAATGACGGCATTTTGACAGAGAACCCAAACCATAATTCATTCCCAGCAGGAGCTAGTACTGAGCGATTTACCTTAGGAAAGCAAGGACTTCAGTGCTGTTTGGTGTTTCAGACACATTCCTTATCGGAAACGCTGTGAAGAAGGGACCTGCTCCAGAGGGACCTGGCATGTTTCAGTCAGTCCTTCGGTCTTCACAAAGAGAAAAGATGGCATGATCAGAGTCTTACCCAAAACATTTTTCATCCATGCAATAAAGGATAAAAAAGGAGCATTGAAGATTTTTTTTTCGTTAAAGTACAAGCGTAGTCTTAGTACGAGGGACTAATATCTTTTCTACATCAGAGGAATGTGGACTGACATAGATAATCTACTTAAATCTAATCAAGCCCTGATTTATAGTGCAGAGCTTTTCCCTCAGCCATGGATATAAGGCAAATACAGTGACATCAGAACAAGCAAACCAAAACCAGCCTTCTTGCTCTGGTATAAACCAAACATAAGTGACAGAAGAATCAGGCCAAGTGAGAAAGAAAAGAGGGGAAAGAACAAGCTGGCTCCAGGGAGCAGAGAGGGGGAAAGAACCTCCAAAAGAACACTGAAAAATTCCTTCCCTATCCTTACCCACACACACAGAAAAAGACTCCCAAAGGACAGTCAACGGATGAGGTCATTGTGGAAACTTCTTAACACCTGCAAATGCATTTTATTTCACCAACATTCATCTGGAAGACTGGAAAAAAGAGATAAGAGGGGGAGAGAAAATGGTATGAGGAATAAATTATTAACATATACACAAAATGTCAGAAGTACAAACAATTGTGTATTTGATATTTTGACTCTTTCAGGCTTTGTGCACTTCTAGGTGCACATATTTTTGAAAGAATGAAGTAAATTTACATCAATATCTTTCTTTTCACTTACATAAGAACTTAAGGCATTTTACCACCTTGGTAGAGAGGAATTAACAATAATAGTAAGATAGCATGAAAAAGAGCTTCACCACCTTTCACTCTTCTGACATTTCACCATTTCTCAAAACCCTCTCTGGAAAACAGCACTGCACAGGCAAAGGCTGTACTTCACCTAACAAAAAATTTAGGTGGGATGAGTTTCTCTTCGGTATCTCATCGTACCTAAAGGGATTAAGATCATATTTTTACTGTGACATTGGGTTTACCATTGCCACCTTCCCAACCTTGCTAAATGTGATAGTTTCTCATTAGAAACATTGGGCAAATATTCAGTCAGTCCCGGAAATGCCATCACAACCTCAGAAATGATTTTGTTTCTTTTCTTTCCAAAGCACTTATTTATTTATTTATTTAATAAATTATAAATAAATAATGTGGTTACTGAAAACCACTGTATCTGCCTGCCTGGTTGGTTGCACAGGAAACTCTCCAGAGAACATATATTAATGTAATTTAAAAATTTAATTTTGTATGTGCTGCTCCTTTCTACATGCTTTTTCATGCAGCAAGCTATGAAGCAATAAATTCACCTTAATTTTCTACTTCTCTTGGATGCAATGACAAGTTTAGGCTGATTCAGCAGAGTAGAAATAATTTTGACACTTACAGTTACCAGATGAGGTTTAATATAGGGATTCAAGCTGTCATGGGAAATCTGCAAGCTCTTGCAGATTCATAAGTTTATCCATAAATGTTTAAGAATTTGCAAGTATTAGAGGCCCATATTCAAATAAAAAGGAAGGGGAAGAAGAAGGAAAAAAACCCAAACCTTTTAAGAATTTCAGGAACTTCACATGTATAGCTCACAAAAATACACCTCATTGATACTGAAGTTGATCCAGAGACAAAACTGTTTTGTTAGATATATTACCAGTTCTCCAGTTATTATATCTCTGGGCAAAGCCTGCAGTGTATCTGTGTGCAGATACACATCACTCTTTCCAAACACAAAAGCAGCCTTGTTTGAAGGTTAAGTGATTAAATCCTCCCCCTACAACATTTCCTCGGGCAGATCTATTGTGCTAAAACCCTTGAGCAAATCCAGATTATGGTTTTGGAGAAAAATCTGTCGAGGGTGGGGGTTGGGGCACGACACTGTGTCAGGGGCAATAATGTGTTTCTGCTCCAGCTTTTTCACCAAAATTTGAGTTGCTGGTAGCCTGTGGCCGTTGGTGCTTGCAGATCCTCTGAGATCAACCATTGTCATGCAGGACATGAGTAAATTGTAGTCTTTTAGGTTGAAAAAGACCTTTAAAGTCATGAATTACAACCATTAACCCAGCACTGCCAGCTCACCACTAAACCATGTCCCTCAGTACCATATCTCCAGGGCTTTGAAACCCCTCCAGGGATGGGGACTCCACCACTGCCCTGGGCAGCCTGGGCCAGGCTTTGTCGATACTTTTGGGGAAGAAATTTTTTCTCATGTCCAACCTAAACCTGGTGCAATGTGAGGCCATTTTCTCTTGTCCTTTCATAATAATAAACCATGCAGGGTGTGAATAAATAAATCATGCACAATAAAAAAACATGAAATACCTTAAATCAATATGAAGACTCATGGACAGAGAAACACCATTGCATTGCAGGGCTCCCTAATCCCAGTGTGACTATAGACAGATGATTTCTTCCAGGACTGTGACTGTGTGAGTCTTTTGCAACCTTTCGTTCTCCCCTTTCTCCCTCTATTTTTATCCCAGCTGGATACTGTTGTTTGACAAGCTGGGAGTGGGTGCCAGTGAGCTGGAGCTCAGTGGGAAGGCTGCCACAAGGACATCTCCTCTGTCTGCAGAGCAGCAAGAAGTGCTCAGAGATCACCAGCTCCATTGTGATGGCTGCTGGGTGGTTTAATGGTCTTCAGGGACCCCCTGGATTCAAACTGCTCAGCTCTGCAGAGTGACCCAAGTCCCCAGTAATCTCACTCCCGCTCTTTCCCAAACTGTTTTTGCCAATGTTCCTGCCATACCAGAGCTTTGCTCAGTTTTGGCTGTGTTGCTGTGTCATGATATTCCTCTGTATCCCTCAAATTAGTTTGACACTGCTTTTCTGAAAGCAGGCTGCTTCAAGATCCAGCATGGGGAGAGTGTGAATTGTAAACTTGCCTAAAAAGAAATCTCAGTTGTCATATTACAGTTCAGTTCTGCAGAAGATGCTGTCAGGGGTTAAATTTGCAATTCTGGTATATTTTATTGTTACGTAGATTACAGAAATCCTTGACTGGTTGTAACCCCCTCCTCCTAAATTGCTTTAAACACTTAAAAACATATTGCTGGAGCCAAGCTCTGTCAACCTCCAAGTATCTGAATGTCCTCCATGTCCTCCAGCATCCTCAGGATGACATTGTGGTTGCCTCAGACACTTAAGCTAGTCCTTTTAAGATACCTGATGCGAATATACTCAACAATCTTCCCCTCCCTTTGGTCGTTTTTATTGTCCTTTGGCTTTACTCACTCTTACCCCATAATGACTTTAATGAGAATGACCCTCCAGAGTTGCTGTGTTTTGTTTGAAAACAGCTATTTCTAGAAATTTTTTTACGTTTTTAATTACAGTGCTTAGCGATTAGTATTTGGGGTGAAAATATGCAAACACATAGTAAAAGAGAGCAACTTTAAAATGTCCAGAAACAGGAGCAGGGAGGGTGTGGATAAGGAATGGCTATGACCACTTACACTGCAGGTGTAAAATTTATGTATAGAGAGATACATGATTTACTTAAAACCACACCGCAAGCCTATGGCATGGAGAATTAAATCCCAGTCTCCCAGTCTCACTACATTAACTGCAAACTCATTTTTCCCAGCATGTAAATATTTGTAAGCAGAATTTTCCCCTTTAACAACTTGATATTTGGTACGCTAAAAGATTACACTTCCTATCTGTGAATTTCTGAGTCCTGGTCCCATCGTCACAGCATCTTATTATGAACAAGAAGTAGCAGGCAATATGTTGGAAGCTATTGCTACTTTTATCTTCTGCAAGATTTTCTCTAGGATCTGTCATCCGTGCATCAGCCTATTCCCCAGTGGGAGCAGGTGGCTGTTTCTCACAAACATGCAATAAATGATATTACCAAAAGCTACATAAATAAAAAATAAACACCACAAGAAATTTCATGGCATCTTGATATATATTGAGGCAGGGAGGGTTTTGTGATGGAAGGGGATGAGCCAGTTGTGCCTTACCAGTCAATAAATTAAAGGATTCCTGCCCGAGGTATTGTGGCAAGGGCTAAAAGTGTTTGTTTGCAGCCAGAGGAAATAAGCTTTGGGATCCTTCTACTTTCCCAAGCACAATGATAAAATACACGTATTCAGTCTCTGGAGACGTTTCCTGCTCGTAGCATACATCCGTAAAATCTGCCTTAGGTTACTTTGCTTGCCTGTGTTTGGTAGGTAGTTCCTCTAGAAAAAGGCATCTGGCATCTCTATTCTGCTGAGCGTGCAGCATGTTTACAGCCCCGCTCCTGACCCTAAGTCTGGTATAGAACACTCAGGGCAAGGTTAATGGTCTGTTTAACCTTTAGGATGGACTTCAGAATTGAAAAAGTAAGTAAGTAACTTCAGGCTCCTCAAAGTGTAATATTCTCCACATGAGATGACACATACAGGAATAAAGCCAAAGGGCTGGCTTTTTCTTTGAATTAATTCCTAATACAACGTGTCCCAGTTTCTCTAGGCCAGCCATGGCCTGCATGCTGTTGGCAGCTTGGAGCAGCCAGGGCAGCAGCCCCAAGCTGGCCACAGGCCGCAGGTGAGTCCCATCCCAGAAACATCCAGCTCAGTATAAAGGGGGAAGTTTGCAGGGGATGGAGCTTCTCTGCTTCTCCTCTTCCTCTTCTGGCCTGGGGGTCTCACTCGCTGTCCTGCTCCCCAGGGCTGCTTTCCTGTTTATTGTGACTGCTAAATGCTCGCAGGATGAGGGTAACTTCTAATACTTGATATGGGTGTTGTTATTAACGTTAGTTTTGTTGTTTCATTAAATCAGTTTTCTTTTCAACTTTTCCTGATTAACCAGGGATTAAAACAAGGGTTGCGTTAACACACAAAACTTGTTTGCAGTGCTTCACAAGTCTTAGAAAATATGGAGGAGGTTTGGCAAAGGGTAAGGTAGCACCAACAGGGCCAATGTTTTATATATCTGCTAATTTTTGGTGTTTATACAGGACTATGACTTAGGCATTTAAAGCCCTAAGTGCAAATCACTTCTTCCACTGACTGTTCCTGTTCATCATCTGTATTACCCTTTCCTGAAATGTGGAAAAAAAAATAAAAAATCCACAACCATACTGAATTACTAATTGTTAATTCTTTTGAAAAGAAGAGAAAATGTTGTTTGTGTCAACAGGGAGTAGGACAGGAAACTTAAATTGTAGGGAAGGTGACTCTGCTCAGGCATTAGGGAATTTCTGTGAAGTAGGAGGAAGCTGTAGGCTTTCAGCACTGTGCAGAAAAGCTAGATAAACAAGGAAGGATGTTTAGTTAATAAGGACCTAGGGAAGAGATGGACTGGATGATTCTTGATTGCATGGCATTTTCTTAAATGATGCCCTTGAACCCGTTTTCTTTTTTCCATTTTCCAGTTCTAATATGTGATGCCAAATTAGCAAATAATTATCTATAAGCAACACGAGGGTTTTTTTTTTTTATGGACATAGTCCTGTGCTCTTTTAAAGTGTGTTTATATGTTTGTTATTTTTAAATGTTTGATGTTGTTTTCTAATGGTGGAATTATTGTCGATGAATATAGTTTTGCCCTGGCTAGGTAAACGAGGGGGGAATATAGCCAAAAGGCTCAGATATTGGTTAGTTCTATAGCACTATTTTTTTAGAGAGTGGTATGACATCTCTTTGTAGCTCATGCTCTGAACATTTGTAGTGTGAGATGCTTTTGGAAAGGTATTTGAAAAAAGAAGCAGGATGCAGATTAGACACAAGGTCCTTGCAATCCATAGGAGTCTTCATATTGATTTCAGGTAGTTCATGTATTATTTAAAGATATTGTTGCAAATGTGTTGGGAATCATTTGAGAACGCACAGGCTAAAAGCAAAGTAATTCCTCTTTTATGGGTTATTCTATCCTTGAATACTGGTCACCAAACAGACAGGGGTCTACATTTCAGAGCTACCATTATCAAGGGAGATCAGCAGTATTAAACATCTGCTTTTTTATATGTTTATACCTGCTTAGGTAAAGCATTGCTTAAAAGTGTATTTTTCCACCCTCACTGTTCCCATTTGTCTTGTTTATAAGGCAGCAAAATGAGAGAAGATTAATCGATTAACAACTGATGGAAAAATTGACCTCTTAAAAAAAACACATATTGAGCACAATGAAGTCTAATTTCATGGTGCTCTACTTAGGAAGCAGAGAGAGTGTGTGAGGAAAAACATAGAAAGATCAATGGTGTGAGTAAAGTATTCAAGATTTCACCCACTGCAAAATAAAGCAGATAAAACTGTGATTTGGGTCATATAGGAACATACAGCTTTATGGTGAATGCTGAATACAGAAAACTAGTAGACTCTGCTAAGCTGTTCTAATTATTCTCTGAAAAGGCAAAAATTCAAGGGTTTATATTTTTCTTAATTGAAGACTTTAAATGAAGGACTTTAAACAATAGTGGACTTGTTTAAATTTGCACAGTGAAATCGACAGCTGAAAACTGTGGTAGTCCAACCCAGACATATTCCCTATTTTCCTTTGTGTTCGGGGATTTTAAAATGTGTAATACATTTGTCCACCTAAATTTCAAATGGATAATGCTTTGCTTGAAGGTTGCAAACCAAATTAAGTCTCTCATCCACTGATAAATTCTTGGAAACCTCCATACATGTTTCAGCAGCAACCCACATTTGCCCTGGTCTCCTTCCTTCTGAAATGAATTACCTATTGATTTTGATGGGAGCAGAGTTAGGGCAATGCAGTGACTTCTGAAAATGTCACTATCTTAAAGGATAATGACAACAGAGCCTTGTGGTGAGAAGTGTTTTATGACAAAAAACAAATCTTAGAATATGAAGCCCTAATTTTGAAGGTCTCTTCACTTTTATTCAGAATAATTTTTTTTGTCTGGTTAACAGTGGGATTTTAGTTGTCAAACAACTAATTGAACCTTTTATGTGGGTGAATGCCTAGTTTGATATTGCAGGTGGAGGGGATGCCTCTACAATTCTTTATTTTTATTCACAAGGAACACACAGCTTTATTTCTCAATTCTTGCTCCTGGTGTCATTCTTCCCATTGACCTTATGTGAACATCCATGAATTTTTAGTAGAGTTCCCTGCTTCTGCCAAACTGGAAATCAAGGAAAGACACTTTTTTCCAGTACTACAGTATTTTTTCCTTCCTGACAAAATAAGACAAGGGCATTAATTATAAAATACACTATTTTTCAGTGTATAGCTGAAAACTGTCAGGAATATGAATTATGTATCAGCCAGGTTGGTTCATACAACCTCACAACTCCGCTCCTAAACTCAAGTAGTCCCCTTATTAGTGATGTTACAAGATTAGAGAAAAGCAATTCCCTCACTAAAGAGTTTAAAGGCAAAATAAAAGTATTTCTGTGATTTGTATCCTCCTTCAAATAGTTTTGTACTATTAACATAATGCTATTCACAACCTGTAAAAGATTTTGGAGTAGAACATTGCCTCGCAAGATGCTGCAGGGCAGTGCAGGATGTAAAGCTTGTGAGGAAGAGAGGACTTTGATAACCTAGAAAAAAAATGTTGATACAAAATTTTGGGGTTTGGAAGCTTAAGGTTAAATAGAGCAGAAAAGAATACAAAAAGTAGAAATACATTTCTGGGCCATGTGCTATTAAATTTGAGATAGTGACAGATTTGGTGTACTGTTTTACCTCTCAAAAAGGTTTTGTAACAGTTGTAGAAACTTTTGTGGAATATTTTGGCTTTGTTTTCCTGGTAATAAACACTTTAAAACTACTCAAACCCTGCACTGGAGGAGTGTGTACCTTTCCATTTCACCAGTTTTATTTTCCTAATCATCAGGTTTAAGAGCATCCTTCCGCTGCCCCCAAAATCTAAAAATCATAAAAATCACTGAGTTCTCAAACTGCTTTTACTTCTCTGGAGCTATGCTGGTTTATTTAGTTTCTGCCTTCTAACCTGTTTAATCTATGATACAAACCCTGACTGTAGTGAACAACCCATGTGTGCAGCAGTGGGGTACATGAGAAAGACCCTGTCACTCTGCCTGTGAGCTGCTGCAACTGGGGCTTGGATGGGGCCCCATGGAGGTGAAAGGGTCCTGACTTCTCTCCCACCACTCAAAATTGAGAGCAAAGCAGTTCTACATGTCAGGGTAGGGCTGGTTGCTAGGATTTTTAGATGCTGATTTTTTTTTCTATTAATAAAATCACACTTCAGCAGCTGATTATGTATGAGAAACTTTGCAACATCAATTCTTTAAACAAGTTAGATATCTCAATCTATTAATCTCCAGCTAGGAAGCAAGAAGGATACATAAAACTTGGAAGATGCATAAAAACCTGTCTGAAATCTCTAGTCCACCACTGGACTTTTGCTCCTTTTTTTAACCTTAGGGCATGCAGTATTAGCTAATGGATTTTAAACTAGATACACCTCAGCGGAGAAGGCTTTTCAATTTTATCTGCAGCAGAAAGTGAGTTTTCACACAGCATTTATATTCCTTGTTGAATTGGAGTCCATTTGCCTTTGATCATTATAAAGAAATATAAATCAGCTGTAGCAGTCCTTTTGATTATTTACCCTTTTACCCAGAACCCTTAGGCAGAAAAGACTTGTGTTTGCTCTTGATTAATTTGCCGCTGTATCTTCTAAAGGCATGTGCTGGTTGTAGACAGTTGTAGCAGAGATAAGGGGGGAGTGGAATTATGCTGAAACAGTAGACAAGTTGTGTAATTTCCTCTTATTAGTCCCATTTCAGGAGAGATGCAGACAAGCCATAAAGCTAACAGGTTTTAAACAAATGAGGTGGGAAGTTGTGGATACGGGCAGGTTTTATTGAGCAGCTATTTCACATTTCCACTGACAAAAACCCACAGTCATTTCTCAGTAGTGCTCATAGGCACTGTTAGATCAGGAATCACTTGAACTCAACCCACTGCGTATTAATTAGAAATTTGCTTGCATTTAGTTGGACTTTTCTGGAAGCTTTTTTGACATATGGAAAATATTCTTAAAATTTCAGCTTCAGAGAAATGTACAGAAGTAGTTGCCTCCATGCTGCTGATTTGCAAAATCCTTTAAATCCTGGGTTTAAGGGGAAATATTTCAAAATGAGAAATGCAGTATTGCATTATAAGGATGAGAGACTTGGCCTCTTTTATGTATTATGAAACAAGGTGGATGAATACAAATGGAGACAAGGCATGGTGATGAGTGACAGGATGCTGAGCATGGGGAGTACCCAGCCATCTGTTGCTCAAACCCTGTGGGCTGAAGGTGGGGGTTTGAGGGCACTTAATGCAGGAAGTATGGTCTCCCAACAGCCAGCCTTCCTTCAGATGAAAAAGTCTGAGCAAGAGAGTGAAAAAAGGGACTCTATTTCTGAGACCAAATAAAACTCCAAAGACCTGGAGCTAGAGTGTGTTTGTCTTAGACCAGTTCACATGGAGCTTCTGCTTTTGGTACAAGTTGGGAAGCCCTTTATATTTTTCTTGTTTTATTACCCATGACTAAATATTGAGAGGGCTTTGGGTGGTGTTTTTTATCACTTGGTGGCCAGAGTGACCATGGATTTGGGTAAGAGCAAAGAGGACTTGACATGCATATGTCTGCGAGCTTGGAGATGAAGTCTAGTTCTACGTTTCACTGCTAATATCATCCTCAGGCATCTGGCAGGAGTCTGACCATAAAGAAATATTTGCTCTCATAATTTCTTTGTGTTCATTGTTTTTCACTTTGCAGGTACACATCAATCACCGAATCTGTGCTTTTCAGGATCAGCCCTCAGATTAAGCTATAAAATGCCCCATAACAAAGTTTTAATGTAGTGCTTTGCTTTGCTCACAAGTCAAGGCTTTTATCTTGGCTCTATCGGCAAAAGATAAAATTCATATCTCTCTCAATTTCAGATGAGTTATTCCAGATTGCCCCCTTTGTCTTTTTAACATGAAAAGTGACCAGATGGTAAATGTGTTTCAGATGTGCTGACCACCCTTCCTGAAATACTTGGCAATAGCTGGGCATTTTATTTCTCTTAGCCACTGGTAACAGATGTACAGTAGAGAAGAAAATGAGTTAACAGATGATGGATGGGCATGTAAAATTTTCTGAATATGACTTTCACTCTACAGTTCCATATAGCTCTCCTATATTTTTGACTAAACATCCACATTGTTGACAAAGGAAGAATATTTAAGGGGTGAAATTTATTTTGCATGTGTTGCCTGGAAATCTAGAAAACCCTCCTGTGCCTTCACCAGCTCTGCAAGACTTGCGGCTGATTATCTGTCTGGGTTGAGATGGGTTTCTACTGTAGTAATCTGAAGTTGTAACCATCTTCTTGAGCACAGCTCAATGTTGCAAGAAGCAGCATCAGCAGAAATAATTTCTTTTACTGAGTTATTTTCAGTGAGATTAAATGATATTTTTACTGTAGTTTGGAAAAAATACTTAAGGTTTTGCAAGCTTGGTTTTCAAAGCAGATCAGAAAACAGAGCAGTGTTAAATATACACTGCCAAGCCACATATAAGGAATAAAAATGTATATTTTTCTTCACCATATTGTTCTCACTAAAGGCAATATTGATGCATCCAATTTCATTAAAATATAAATGTTAATATACTGGTATTTCTGACTGTCAAAAGTTACTTCTGGAGTAGTTAAATATATGAGGTTACATTACTGTTGGCAATAAAATTATACAAAGTATATGGAAGTTACACATGTTCTGAGTCATTTCATGAAGTTAATCTAGAATATTTAAGTTCAATTACTGATTTTAGGTGTGAAGGGGAATGGGTAATTGATAAAGATGAAATAAGATTAGGATATCTAGTAAGCATGTCCTAAACCAGGTCTTCATCTGGTAAAGGAGACATTAAAATGCACATATTTCACTTTATGGTAGCAAATACTGGTTGCCTTTTATTCACATGTAAAGATTCTGGATGTAATTTTAAGCAAGTTTTTTGACACTGCTTTTCTTAGATATCAATAATTGTCAGGAAGGTGGAATAGGTAGGATTTTTGTCAGTCAATGGAAAGAGAAGGAAGAGAGTTTTGAAAAGCATATGTTCAGCCTAGCAGGGATGTCTTGAAAGTCAACGGCAGATGCTCTCGTTGACTTTGGCAGAACAAAGTCAGCCTGGTTATAGTCTCTTCTGGAAAACACTTCCTTGGTTTTGAGCAAAAGATTTCTTGAACTGTCAAACACTTGAGTTTGTAAAAATAGTCCAGAAATCTCTTAAGAAAAAGGATTTATTATTGACAAAACCAATCACTGTACTCCTTGTTTTTAATTATGGTAGGAAAACCCTCAAAAATAGCTCTCTTGCAAGATTTTTATACAGCTGTCTCTTGTTCTTGGGTCCAGAATGCACTTTAAGCCTGCACCCATGGGTACATCTGCAGAAGTCCATGATGCTTGCTTTGTCTTCATAGTATGCCTTCAAAAAGACCTGAAAGCCTGTGGAGGTGTTTGGATATGGATAGAAATAAAGCAATGCTGTATCTATTCAAAATAGTGTTTGTGTGGTCCCCTGAGAGAGGCAGTGCTGTTGCATTTGGAAGCCAAAGGTGTTCCAGGGGTTAAAAGCACCACAGGTATGTCTGGGGATAGAGTTCCTCACCCCAAATATTTGCAGATTAAGCAGAGAACACTAAGGACCCTGTTTTCCCATCTCTTCTGCCTTTTGTCAGGGAAGGGATGGATTTGAGAAATCAATTTGGATTTTTCTATTGTACAGGCCACTGACTGCCCATCTGCTGCTCATTCATTGTCTAGGAATATGTTAAATTGTTTAATAAAACCAAACACAAAAGTTGGGAAATATTACAGGGATTTTAAGAAAGAATTTCTGAGTATGAGGCTGTTTGCCAGCTGCTGTGTGTTTCATGGGTTGGAGGTCTGTCTCCACCAGCAGCAAGAACAATATACTGCAGGATCAGGCTGTAATGGTGGCTATTGCTACTCTGCAATTTCTTGTTGACAGTGATAGATCTTGGAAAAAAAAATAAATTGTTGCTTAGATTCCAGGGGGAAATTTCTCAGCAGATTACAGCACTATCAAGAAGGGTCAGAGTTGGGGTCTAATCTTTCTGACAGTGTCTTGCTACTGTCATCTCCCTCTCACTGTTGCATGTCACAGGGCAATGCTTCCCCCCTGCTCGAGTGGCATGGACTACTGTAACGCTGAAATATTGTCCCAGACATCACCTATAGAAACATTTAGTACATTTTAGTGTGTTACATGTTTGGGTGGTAGATAGGCAAAAGAAGGGGAATACTATGATGTGTGAAGTGGTTTTTCCTGTCCCTGCCAGCTATTTGTAATGCCCCAGGCCAAGACTAATCAAAAGGGAAATGGATATCTTATCTAGGCAAGACCCAGTTTGTCAGAGGACATCCAGTCTTGCAACAGATTCACTGGTGAGACTGGAGGCTGAAGACCTGTAACTGGCAAAGGGCTTCTGTAGATGTTAATGGATAATTTGTGATAGCAAGGAACAGAGACAATTGTTGGAAAGCTTGCCTTTGTGGTATGTACATCTGGGGCACAGTGCCAAGATCTGCTCACCCCCTATGTTCTTTGAAGTAATGCCAGTTCAGGCACAATATTCTGATACAAATGTAAATAATGTTTGGGAAGATTTTTGGTAATGGCAAACACTTAATCCAAAAAGCATCAGAGATTAAAGAAGGTATTCAGAAATTCATGGACTAGGTGAAGGTATTGGTTGTACCTAGGTCAGAGGTAACTGTTTGACTCTACTGAAAAAATAAATCTGCCATCAATGAAAAGGCAGAATGTACTATTGCCAAGTCATAACAGCAAAATTAGACTCTTTTATTTCTATAGAGCAGGTGACACTGGTGGTTTCTATACTTAGGTCTAGTTATCAATGCTATTCAACCTTGCTGAAGCAAACAGGTAAACAGCAATAAACCAAAAATTGAATGATGGAGAATTGAGATGATCCTGAGACAGGGGCTTTGCTGACACTGTCCCGTCACTCAACACAGATCTGCTTTCAGGTGACCTTTGCTCCACAGCATTTCCAGAGACCTGAAAAGTAACTGCTGAGAAAATATTCGTCTCAAGGGCAGGGAGAAAGCATCTTTCTTCCATGTTTTTGAATTTATCACTAGATAAGACAATCCCAAAGTTAGTATTTTTAACATGTGTGTGATGACTCCCATCTGCTCTGATGTTGAAGTGCCATAAGGATGCAGCATCAATTGCATGCTGCTTGGGAAGGGAGTTCGGCACCATCAACCATCCTGTTACTGTTCAGCTGGTGGAGACTAATGTGGTATCCTTGGGCTTCAGCTGCTCATCTCTTCAATCAGATCTCCTGTCATTCCTACAAGTACTGTAGGTCTAAATTAGAGGTTGGATCTTGTCACCTTGTCATTAAGGAACTATGAAAGAGTAATGACCATGGTAGATTGTGATTATTTTGATAAGGGGATCATATTAAACCTCTGTACTCTCCCAGAGCAAATCATACTTGATCATTATAATTGAGAGGTACATTTCTTTAGACTGATGACTTCTAACTTTGTGGCATTGCTTTTTAGCCCGGAATATTGCTTGTTTCCTTTCTTCACTGCCACTAAGCACTACATGAGCAGGTGTAGGGTTTCATCCTTTGCCATCCCTATAATCTGCTGTTATTTCTGCAAGAGAGCCTTTTGAATAAGGTACATCAACTGCGGTGATTTGATTTCCTTACCAGTGTTTACATAAATAAAACCAGCTATAACAATCCAATTTGGAGCTTAGGTGATTGCAGTCACTTGCTTTGATCCCCCAACATCTGAAATGTGATTCCTTCCTTCAGCACAGATACTGTCAAATGGAAACATCTCTCGGCCATATTCCGTCCAGTCCTATCAATTTAACAACCTTCACTTGGAAAAAAAAAAAAACACCTTATTCCTGGCAAAGCAATGAGTGGAACCACTTTTTGTGGCTTAAATTATTGATTGCCCTTAAGCATCTAATTTCAAATGTTTTCAAAGGAGAAGCAAGCAAGAATGATACAACAAATAAAAATCAGTTTAATGAAAAATTCCATAAGACAAATTGATTATGATTCTTGCTTGGTTTTGATTAAGGATGCTTTAATATGAGTTTGGAAACTATTTTCCTAGTTATGTTCCTGAACTTGTTATTTACTGAACTTTTCAATGTACATATGGATGAGAACTATCAAGAGAAAGTTGATTAGAAAAATTTCTGTCATTCTCTGAAAGGGGGATTTACTGAAATGGATCCTTACTTGCTAAGATTGCAGAATGTGTTTATATAAGTGATTCACCATACGGATGTGGGAAAACATTCAAATATTTGTGTATCAAGTTTCAGACTTTCATAAATGTTTGCTACAGAAAGTAACACTGACTATAAAATATCTCTCTTGCTATAGAAAGTAACACTGACTAGAAAATATCTTTTGGCTTCAAATCATACATTGAATTTGGGAAACCCAAAATGACGGAATGAACCAAAAGCATAAGCAAGACTTTATTACCTGGGTAGTGAGTCTATACCATGAAACTGAATTCATGATGTGACCCTTACTGCCATGTCCACATTGACATAGATG
Source organism: Chloroceryle amazona (assembly GCA_027560015.1). NCBI lineage: Eukaryota > Metazoa > Chordata > Aves > Coraciiformes > Cerylidae > Chloroceryle > Chloroceryle amazona. The sequence goes on along the minus strand of JANHFX010029558.1, from coordinate 35,289 downwards.
GATTTAATAGTTCCTATGTAATTCTGTGTTTTTTTGGGTCTTGAAATTATATATATATCCTACTAGGATGTGTCTCAAAAGGTAGCAACAGCAGCTTGAGTACTGGCATCTGCCACAAGCGATCCCTGTAAGTTCACTGGCAATTCCCCATCCCACCCTTCCTGTCTAGAGAAGAATGGTCACATAGGATTAGTGGTGTAGGACCAGTGCAAAGAGCAGCTTCATCAAGTTCCCAGTTAATGCAGACTAGGTTAGCAGGGTGGAGGAGCTTCTGATGAAAAGGTAGATGTTAAGTCTGTGTTTTAGCTGTCTGCTAAAAAGTGGTCTGTAGGGCCACATCCTGCAGCTGAAATATCTCTGGGTGATTGGAATAGCAATGTAGTGCTACCACTCTTCTCAAACCAGAGCTGTCTCCCCTGATCCCAGGTGAAACAATGCTTGAACAAAGGACAGACTGTCAGACCATGGCCAAAACTGTATTTACACTGATGAGCAAACTTCAGCCATGGCAAACCTGTGCATATTTCAGAAAAGTTATTTCTTGTTAGACGTATCCTTTCGTTCTGTATGTATTTCCATTCTCCCTGGAATATAATGGATTGTTTTTTCTCAGCATAATGAAGTTGAATGGAAAGGAAGAAAATTCATAGCTTTCATTTTTTTCTGTAGTTTGGCAAATGAGAACTCGAGAAAATGTGGTATGACATACCCATTGCTGCAACTGTGATATGCTAATTTAGATAATTGAAAAATACAGGACAACATAATTATCTGACATAGTTCATGAAAATTGCTGTTACTGCAGTGTTAACTTAAAGTGAGTAAATGCAGGAGTACCATCTTGCCCACAAAGGTCAGGGAAGGGCACCATGAGCTGAAAATATTGTCATTATTCATCAGGCTGTGGTTCAGCTGCAGTAAAATATGATGTACTGTCATTTAACATAAAAAAATCCGTTTGAATCATGTAATCACAGTTACCTCTGGGACAGCATCTTTGTCCTCAAGAAGAATGGAAGATATTTTGGAAAGCAAATTCACTTTATGTCTTCATCCAAGGAAACGACCACAAATCAATTGGATTAGAGCAGTGACTGGGTGATACAGGAGTTAAGGTTGTGTGTGTCAGCATTTCTATTAGGTTGATCAGTAACCTGCTGTGAAAAATCCAAACAGTAGCATAGGTGGCCTCTGCAAATAAGTTGTCTTATTTTCTCTAAATTTTAAATCATTGGTCATTTTGAACTCCCGTCAGCTTCATTTTGCTGCTGTGAGCCTGCCAACTTCAAGAACATCCTTGTGCAGATATTAATACCTGAAATACCACGAGTTTCATTTCTCTGGTAAGGTTTTCAAAATGAATGTTCAGTTGGTCCCTGTTGGTGGCAGTGGAGGAGTTAAGGCTCCCAGCAATTTTGTGGAATATAGGCTTTAAAAATTTATCATTAAAAAAAATGATCCAGCAAGTTTAGTCATCTTGAGTTTCTTTTAATGAAAAGATGTTTAAATGTATAAACACAAAGTAAATATTCAACTAAAAATGATTCACAGATGCATTTTTAAAGCTTTCATGACAGATTTTAATATAAAGTTTAAACTAAATATCCAGAATGAAGTTTCTGGATATTGAATCCCTGGCTTTGTTATTCTTTTAAGAATATATATGTTCAGTGACAGAGATCAAGCCAGCTATTTTGCAGTCTTGCAAAATAGACCATATCTTAAATAGGCCAAATTCACCCAAAGGAAGAAAAAGGCAAAGCTGTGTGTACTATCAGTGGAAACCAAGAAGTTTGAAGTCACAGTGCCACTGCTTCATTGCAAAGACTGTGTAATGCCATTAGACATGGAAACACCATGTCCCAAGGCAGACTTGACACAACATTTTTCCAGCCACTCACCTGGAAATCAGGGTGCTCAAGGGGTTCATTTTTCTTTGTCGTATCAGAGTCACAAAGAGGCTGAGGTTAGAGGCACCTCTGGAAACCACGTAACCCAACCTCTGCTTGAGCAAGGGCAGCCAGAGCAGGCTGGGCTTTGAATATCTCCAAGGATAAAGACTCCACAACCTTTGTGTGGTTTGTGTTTTTTTTATCTTGAAAAAAAGCTCTAAAGAACTTTCATTACCCATTTAATTTCTTTAAACATTATAGCTTTATCATGAAGGAACATTCAGTTCGGTAACCAACTAACCTAGGAAAAAAAAGAATTTACATATAAATTTTTAAGTGTGGTTTAAAATTAAATCTTAGTTGCGTTCATCTCTGTGTCTGAGCAAAGCCTAGGGACTAGATGCATTTTTTGATCGGCCTGTAACACATCAAAGATCACTACCAAGAAAAAAGGTGTCTTTGACAAACTGTGTTCAGAAAAGTCTTGTAAAAATGTAGATATAGGATGAAAAATAAAAATTTAATTGCTTGGCTTTCAGTTAACCCTGCAGAATATTGATTTTTTTTCTAAGATAGTTCTGATTGTTTTGTTTCAAAGTCGCATTATAAACACATTAAGACACTTCAGGATGTCTACCCTAACAATAGCATGTCCTGCTGTGTCTTATTAAATGTGCTTGTGGGTTGCTCTCCCTGCTGACTATTCATTTGTCTTTTCTAGACATAGATTGATAGCAACTTTTACCAAGTTGCGTTAATTTTACTAAGGGTGTTGGTCAGTACTGTAAGAGACAATCAAACTCATTTTTTTCTAATGATACTGTTTTTCCAGAAAGTCTGAGGTGCATTTATTTGCATCCTACCTTACAATCAGTTATTCCATACAGATGGTCAGTGAGATAATAACAAAGTGACCAAAGAAAGGTAATTGTTCCCCCAGTTAGTAAGACTTGGTCACTCTGCAGGAAAATTTGAACAATCCCGGGAAGTTAATGCAAATCCAGATTTGTGCACCCGTAGTGCTCATCCCAGAAAGCCAGACACATCCAGTTGGGCTGTTTTGAGGCTGTTGTAAAACACATTGACTTGCTGGGAACAAGGTATTTGGGAATATAACACTAAATACCATGGATTTACCTGTTGCTCATTTCTGTTGCAGCCTTATTTCATGAGTAGATAGGAATGTGTTGATGTGAAAAGGGGCATTAAATATTTCATACTGAAATATAGACAGACTTGATAAGTCTTCACTGAAGACATATGGAAAAGCAACCAAAAGCCTCAAAAAAGCTCAATCCAGATTTTTTGATACTATTTTGGTACTGAAATGATGTTAATTTAGTCAGTTTACTTATGATTATTCCCATGAAGGCAGTAAGTAGCCAAAAATGTAATGTGTGTGGAAGAGCTTTAAAGTCGTTTTCACATACTTCAATTTAAACAAATTCCTCAGTACACCAGCACCACTCTGAATCGTGTTTGACATCTCCTCTAAGTGGAAATCTCCTGGGGCAAAAAGCTCAAGGTCTGTATATCTTTTTACACCCATCTGGGTTCTCTGATGTCTAATAAAGGGTGAACTTATCTTTTCTCAGTACCAGCACTAATATCCTTCCTCTCCTTCAGCCTCTGGCTTTTATGAAATCGGAACAAGTTTAATATCTGCGTGAACTCCACCTCTTTGTTAAATTTCATTATAAATACTTAATGGCTTAAAAAGGCATTAGTACAGATGGCTAGACAGGTAAACAGACTCATGTAAGCTTATATATAGCTCATATGTAGCTTTTACATCTCTAGAAATAAAATTCTGCTTGGTCATGTTAGCCATTTTTTCTAATGTTAGTGGAGAAATAGAAAATAAAAAGCCTTGCTAGCAGCAAATAGAGTTAAAGGTAATTTTGTCTTGGACTTGTTCTCCAAAATGGCAAAGCACAAGGACTACATTTTATACAGGTGAACTACCAACATTTTGGAAATTGTATGCTGAAGTCCTGAATGGATTCCCTGTAGGTTTCTTAACTCAGCATGGCCCAAGTCAGTTATATACCTCTGTTGTTTCCCATCTGGGAGCATATGCATCAAATGCACAGGAGTATGTAGAAACATAGAAAACTATGCAGCAAGAGGTAGGAATTAATTCCTTAGGTTGCACTTGTAGTACCACTCTTCTGAGGTGGAAATCCAATACAAGCTGCATTGCTTTTAAAGCTGAAAAAAAGCAAAAAAGCTTACTAATACTGGGATAAATGGTATTGCTCTGGAGAGTCTTCTACAGAGAAAGCAAAACGGAAGCCACACCTGATTAGCAGCACTTTATCTGAGAGTTTTCTTAATATTGCAGGATGCAGGGACCCAAGTTCTGCATTAATATCTGCTTTATGATTTCTCCCTGCCCTAGGATGAACCATAATTTCATTATCTACTCCAGACATCTATGTCTGAGATGTATTTTCAGTATTTACAATGCTTTTCAAAACAGAGCTAATGAACTCTGTGTTTTAAAGGATTCTGTGGGTTTTGTAGGCAGGCCTGTTATTAGAGAGACAGAGAAAGCAAATGGGAGCAATAAAGTTGAAATGATGCCTGGTGTACAAATAAGTTGTAAGCAGCAGGTTCAATATCTTTGCATAATCATGACTCATCTTACTGAGTTTTCTACAAGCAGAGAACTCGGGATGTGAAATCATGAAATGCTGTTTCATGAGAGAAAGGAAAAAGTTCTCCATGCTGGGAGCATGCCCATCACAAATTTATGTACGTATACATATATAACCCAGCGTCAGGGGGAGAAAGTCCTACTATGGAAAAGTCAGTGTGTTCAGTCTGCAAAATCACCCACGACTATACCCTTGAACTCTAAATGCATACAAAAAAGTTTACAAATGTTTGTAATTATTCTAAATATTTTAAGTTCTCCTTTAGTCTGATTTCTTCCATCTTTGGTTGTGTTTTTTTCTTTACCCTTTCTCCTTGTTTGACTGAGCCAGCTCCTGCAGTCTTAGTTTCTTCTCTGCCATCCCTTTGCCCAGATATATTGTTCAGATTTGATTACAGCTAATAAGAGATCCCACTTATGTTTCTTGTTCTGATCATTCTTAAGTCTCTACCTACATCAGTTTTTCATGTTTTCACAGTCTAATACCTGTGTGTTTCTGATATTTCATGCTTGCAATTATTTTCTTTTCTGGTAATGCAAAAATGTATTCTTTCCTCATCTTCTCCAGAACATCCAAACATATTTTCTTTTACATTTTACTGAGAGTTCTTACACTGCTTACAACCTTTTGCAGATCTAATTATTTTTTTTAGATATGGAAATATCCTACACAGCTTCATAATAACCTGTGTTCGTATTTACCATATACAACAGTGTTTGGGTGGATTAGATTTTTATGGGAGCAGAATGATCTGTAGCACCCAGATGCAGAATGTAAATGTATATTAGAGAAGAACATGCACATTCAAATAAAAGAAACAAACAGCCTGAGAAAATCCTGACCTTGAACTGTCTGTGACTGGTAAGCACTGCAGCAAGGTTGGAAAGCTTCAGTATGTGCTGTATCACAGCATGTACTGTTATAAGCATCTTTGGAGTTGACAGGAAGAAACATTTTCTAGGATCAGTTCAGTCATCCTAAACCAGGCATTTAAAATAGGTCAAAGAATTACAAGAGTGATGCTGCTCACTCATCATTAATTTCAGTGATTACTGCAAATGCAGATATCTGCACTGTCAGTGTATAAAGTTTGAGACTGAGCCTTACTCAGTGGGATTTCCCCCTGATAAGCTCTTGCCTCTTTTTCAGCTCATCCACTGAATTTGTGCTAATAAGCATTTGTCCTCAGCTTTATGGTAGAAATCCTTACCCAGACACGAAAAAAAAACGAAATGTCTTTCTGCACCCAAATAGGAAGAGAGAGTTCAAGTGCAGTGGGATTTCATGTAGACTATGCAGAAAAACCCCTCTGTGCTAACCTGTATTCTTTCTTTCAAGTTTTATTCTAGTTGGGTAGAGGGGTATGTAAGGCTTGTCAAGCCATTCTGAGCTTCAGTTAATTTTATCATCTTCAAAGCAGATTGAATTTAGCCTGCACAACACCACCACTCTTTTCCCGGTGGAGATCTGTCTCACATTTTGTCTTAATATATGGCAGGCTGATTTTTAACTTATCTAGAAACTGTGAACATGGTCAGAGTAATGTTCTGAAATGCAGTGGGTCTACTTTGCCAGTAATATATTAGCTATTTCCAGAGGAATTAATTCTTCAGTTTCATAAGTATTCCCTGCTTGCTTAGCTACAGAACTTCTCCCTGGTGAGCAAAGTTGTTAAAGGTTATTGTGTGTGTGTGTGTATAATATAAAATTCCTCCAAAATCTGTCTGCTTGTTTCTCTGACATCCTTGCAGTGGGGCATTCTCCTTCAGGTGAGGCAAGTTCTCATCACTATCATTATTCTAAGTAAGCCAATTTAGCAATGCTTTCCCATCTGGAGCACACTTTACTAGCTAAAATGCAAAATCAAGTCTGAGGATCATTTTATCAGATTAAGGAGCAGTCTGGGAATACTTGGGGGACTTTTCTCCTGGGGGAGAATTTAACATGAGGAATGGATCTCTTGTGGCTGGGATAGATTCTCTGACAGCCTATTTGCTGTCTGTTAAATGACTTGTGGTTTGTATACCCAGGAGCCTGTTCAAATAGGAAGGATAAAAGAAATCAAGGAGTCTACAAAGCGAACACAAGCACGAAAAGCTGTTCATGAAGGGTTGGTTACCAATGTCCAGGCCAAAAGCACTGCTGAGGGAGAGTTAGTGATGAGTCCATGCTGGGGTCACTCTACAGAAAGAGCTCTGCTACAGAGGTATTGACTTGCAGTATTTCAGAGCTGGTATCTATATATTTCTTAACCCTCTTTTGTCAAAGGACATTGCTAATTAATGTATTACAATATTCCTAATCCAACTGAGGACATACTGACACCAAAACCAGAGGAAGACTCCAGAGTAAGACTCTTGCAGCCTGCTTATGCCAGCTATGTGAGAGGTGAGAGCAGGACCTGATCCCATCCAGGTTCTGAATCCAGACACAATCAAGAGTTACTAATCCCCCTGTACAGATCCATTAGTTTCTGTTGGCTTTATGTAATTAAAGCCTCTTAAAATTCTGCTCAAAAGCATCTTTTCTTAAGCATCTATCTTATATTTTTCCTCTTGAAAATATAAGTATTCAGTTTGTATTGGAATCTCTTCATTGAATAAAATCTATAGGATAAAAAAATGGGAAGTTGGTGGCAGACACCTTTGCTTGAAAAGATCTTGCCCTGAGTTTAGCAGAGCTTCAGCTCGCAGCTCTGCCTTCCCTCTTTCCAGAGGTGATAGGGACTGGACTCAACTTCACAGGAGCCTGGGGAAGGCATTTTCCTTGCAGTGCCTTTCACTTTGAAACCCCTTGTTGGATATCACCCTGAGCTCCAATGTATGAAACCCTCATAACCACTAATTTATAAACTAAGAGGCAAGCTGGGACAACTATCTTAAAGAAAGACTTTTATCTTGTACAAGTATGTGATTGCATATGGTGATACAGTTTATATCCCCATTTTCCAGTAGCAGTCTCAGTGGCTTTGGAAGGTGTTTCTGGACTCAGAATATTCTAAGTCCCTCCTGTTTCCATGATGGTTTGGTTATTTCCTCTGACAGACATTCAGGGATATGGCTTTTATAGAGAGATTTAATCTATTAAAATTCTCAAAAGGAGGCGTAAAAACTGTGCTTTCATCCACCCCTGCTCCCAAGGGTGTGCAGGTAGGAGGGGAGAGTCTGGGATGCATTTCCCGTGCTCCTCATAGCCATGCCCAGGATGTGGGACATGCCAGGGCTGTTCCTGCTCCATGTGCCAATGGAAATTGTCAAGAAGTCTGTATAAATGGTGGGATGAAGTTTCTTTGGAGGAAAGCTGGAAAAGATGGCAGTGATGGACAGGACCAGCTTTGCTGGGTACTGTCCTTCAGAGCTCTGTATCAAATTGGTTGCATGAGCAAGAACCAGAGTCAACAGGTCCTTGTTGATTGCTGACACCCAAAACTACCTAGAACAGGGGGAAATCAACAGCTGAGTCTGTTCCTGCCCAGCTTTGAGATAACGATCTCAAGCTGCTCTCTTACACTCTTTAAATAGAGATGATTGTTGGTGGTGGCAAAATTTATTGGCACGGTGTTTGTTTGCAACGTAGAAGTGGCCTTTAAAAGAATGCAACCCCAGGAGATTTGGAGATTATATGGACTTTTTTTTTTTTGTGCTTGATTTGAAGTTTATGCTATTTTGCATGAAGTCTTAGTGGCATCCTAAAGTTCTTAATCTACTCCTTTAAAACTGAGGGTCTTAAATCTAGTCATTTAATTTAGTCCAGATTTGAAAGTTTTTGTATGATCTCCTTTTAATTAATTTTTAATACCTTTATACATTTTTAATTACATTATTAGAGTGCTTGAGTTGAAATTCACCTAGAGTGCTGCACAGAGATAATTAGTTAATGTATAATGAGAACCTATTGTATTTGGTACAGTTGAGGATTAATGAAACTCAATATATTCTGTCTTTTTAACTTTAAGATTGTACACTAATATGGTCCAAATGAAAATTTTCATACACAATATTAACCTGGCAAAAATGCATGGGAAAGAACAAAAAGAGAAGCAAACACCCACTTTCTCTGGTAGTCATATAATGCTTATTATTAGACCTGAGCTGGTAATGACACTGTATCTGAATCTTGATAAAAAAAAATTAGTTGCTGACTAGCTAAAAAAAAAAAGAATAAAACAAACAAGGAAAGGGGCTTTTACAGAGATTGGATTAATTTTAACACTGTGGATTCACAAACCCATCAGTATACTCGTAACAGCCTTAAATTGTCACTTCCCACTCCATCCTCAGAGTGCAGCATGATAAGCTCTGATAATGGCAACAATACCAGCCACATTCCCACTTCAAACAGTAAGTGCTAATTTGTTCTTTATTTACATATGTAATTGAAAACAGTAATGTTACATTTATGCTGCGGAACTTGTAGCTTTACTGGTTTGTGTCTCTGAGCTTTAGGTCATCTCTTATTGAGTGGTAGAAGTTTGGTGGCTTCTGCTTCACCCAAGAAAAAATTATTTCTTGGGAAAGCTCAATTTATTTTTAATTCTTTGCTATCGTGGTGGCCATGCCTCATAATTACACTTGAGATCACAGCCCTATTGTGCTGTGAGTTGTGCAGATACCTTGAAGAGCAGACAGTCAAAACAGGCAAAGTAGGGAAAGAATAGAAGGGGAAGTGGGCAAAGGGGTGGTGTAACCTGCTCAGTGGCAGAACTAGAAAATAAAAGCCAGATCCAATTAGTATTAGCTCAGAGCATTGCTCACAAGAGAGGAGTAAAGAGCAAATCATATTACAGAATGGACTTCAGACATAGGCTGGAGATGATCTTGTTGATAGGTGATATTGTGCCCAGATAGAAACTTTAATACTACTTTGCTTCCCTGGGAAAGCAATTGATTTCACTGCAGTGAAATTCTGCTCAATTCATGGGTAGCTGCATATGTGATAAATTCAAGAAGGTCTATGTCAGAAAATTCCTGACATCCTGGTCTCTTTTTTAAAAGAGACAAAGAGTAGCATTGTATTTGGCTGTGTTCTGTACCAATGTCCTCAGATGCTGCAGGGAGGAGAGAAATTCCCTCTGCGAACAAAGCAGCAATACCTGAAAAGGAAGATAAGAAAATTTTAAAATAGCTTGTTACTTATTTATACCATAAGGCATATTTTCACAAAATTAAAAATAGGAAAAGCAAATGGAAAAGATTTTTGGAAAAGAAGATTTGTACATGTGGAAATTTTGGCTTTTCAGAAAATGGACATTTTGTAATCAGTCTAAACCCCGTGATTTAAGGATGCAGAGGTGATGCTTTAGAATGAAATTCATGCATTTGTTGGTCCTACCACCGTCAGTAAGTTTTCAGTGTAGGCCTCATTTTTGGTACAGTATTGGTGATGAGGTGCATATGAGGATACTTGGCAACTGAGTGCCTCAGAATTAAAGACAAAGTCCTAATTTTCCACTGAAAAAGCAGCTTTGCTCACAAATTTGAGGCTGTCCATTCTCTTCCTGTATGTATTTCACTTGAACCTAGGTTTTTGCTGGTTGTATTATCTAGCCAGGTGAAATGGTTCTGCTGGAGGACTTTAGTGAAAGATATTTCTCCTCTCTGGTATCAAGCACTTTGTGAGGTAAAGATCAATTCTGGCAGAGGAGGAAATTCCCTTCTTTTCAGAAGTTGTCTGGCTGTATCCCACATGAGGATCTCAAAACCTGAATCCTCTTTTGGGCAGTAAGATATCAAGGTATACTTGGAGAATACCTTGGTTCAAGATTCAATATTGGCTTTATGTAACAGTCAAAACCAGGCCAAAGGTCAACCTTGCAACAAGCAGTACTTCAAACTTCTATGATTGAAGCCCATCAGTTTGCAAATCAAAAGTATACTAGGAAATTACGTGGGTAGCATCAAATCTCTTTGCCTTTTGATCATGCTGCCCATGGGACTCTTAATCCAATATATTTTCAGATCAAGTGAGGACTTCATTCAGCCCATGGCTGCAACACTGAATTCACAAAAAGAAACTTTAAAAGTACCTTCACATGTTCCTCCTGCATGAGGAGCTTGTCTGGTCTTCATTTTCCAGGCTCTCTGCTGGACCATCCAGCTATGACTCCAACCACAGTGATGGACTTGCACTAGGAGAAAAAATCTGAGTTATTTTGTCTTCATTTTTCCTTGAGGTAGTTTTTTTCAGCTGTAAACTAAAATGTCTTTTACAAGGACATTACGTATTTGCAGAACAGAAAAAAAGCCTCCTTTGGGGGTGGTGAAAGAACACATCTGAGATAAAGGGGAAATCTCCAGCTCCTGAAGGAGCCTATTAGTTTCTCGTAGCCTTGCCTTTCTGAGTGAAAGGAGTAGATAGTGCTGAGAAATTTTGGGGACATTTATCAGATTGTGCATCACAAATGCTGAAAGATGGTAAAACCAAGCTGTATTGTTGATGATGCCCTACTAACTACTAGTAAATTTGAATTGCTGATTTGAGCCAGATTCAGAACCTTCTATTGCCTTTACAGATAGCTGGAAAAGGGGATTGCTTTTCTTGTTTGCATATTTTCTTTTCGTATGTACTTGCTTGAGTTTTGATATTTATGGCAGACTGAAATTGTAAAAAAAAAATCTCCATCAGGTCATCAGTGTCTAACATGCTCATCAGTATGCTTATAAAAACTCTAACCCAAACAACTCTCACATGTTGTGTGCTGAAAATATTTTAATCCTATGGTAGGAAGTGGAAATAGTTTCCTGTAGAAGTGTGAGTTGCAGAATGTCAAGGGCTGGAAGTGACCTCAAAAGATCATCCAGTCCAACACCCCTGCAGGGTAGGATCACCTAGACCAGAGCACACAGGAACGTGTCCAGGCAGGTTTTGAATATCTCTAGAGAGGGAGACTCCACAACCCCCCTGGGCAGCCTGTTCCAGTGTCTGTCACCATCATAGTGAAAAAGTTCCTCCTCATGTTTACATGGAACTTCCTACGCCTCAGCTTCCACCCACTGCCCCTTGTCCTGTCATCAGGCACCACCGAGAAGAGCCTGGCTCCATCCTCCTCGCACTCACCTTTTATGTATTTATAAACATGGATGAGGTCACCCCTCAGTCTCCTTTTCTCCAAGTTAAAGAGCCCCAGCTCCCTCAGTCTTTCCACATAAGAAAGATGCTTCACTCTCTTAATCATCTTTGTGGCTCTGTGCTGGACTTTCTCTAGCAATTTTATGTCTCAAGTGTCTAGCCAGCCTTTCCTCAAGGACCTGTGTAAATGAAGCTTCTCTAGTCATTTCTACATGATCAGTCAACTCATGTGTGGTGTGTTTTGTGGGTTTTTTTTTGCATACCAGTATTTAAAAATATCATTTCCTTCTCCTTAGCTGAATACATGCTACTTTCTTAAATCATCCTTCACCTTATTTTGACCCTCACCTGCCTGGAGCACTGTTCTCACATCATGTTAGATGTCTGTCACATGTGTGGATCACCTACAGAGTGTTACAGCTTCCCCAGCCTCAGCTCTGAACTTCAAACAACTTCCAACTCACAAGTTTGTAGTTTCAGGTGCTTGCCAAAATTGATGCTGTCAAGCTGATATAAACCATCTGCTATTGTATTTACCATTTTTTTGGCTCTATATAACTCTCTGGATTGGACACAAGTCCTTCAGCATAGTCCTTGAATACCAAGTGTTTGATGGAAGGGACAATATGGTCATAAGCCATCAATTCAACTGTCCTCAGAAAAAAGTCCCATTAACATAACAAAAAACCTCCATAGCCACCCGTGAGATCATGGACCTGTTACAAAAGGAGAAAGTGACTGCATAGTCACGGTTACTGGGGACTTGAAACGGAGATTGGTTTTGTCATGACAACAAAGACACAAACACAGATTTAGAGCTTTATCTTTTCCTTATTGAAATTTATGTCAAAGCTTCCTTAACCAGATAAAAACATTTCAAATGTTTATCTATTTGGTTGAAAGCTATTTCCTCAGCTGGGGGATTTAATCAGTAAGCCAACATTTCCACCAAAGAGAAGATAGGAAAAAGTTTTATCTTAGCATTTTGGCATGATTGTTTCTCTTCTCTGGTGGAATCGGAAAAGACAAACACAAGCAAAAAGCGAAAATGGACTTTGTCCCTGCCTAGGTATGCAGGTTTTTGAAAGATGCATGTGGATAAATAGATTATCATATCTGACCTGCTTTTAAAAGGGCAAATCATATGAGTTTGTGACAACTAATTATACCTTTTATAACCAGGATGACTTGATAAAGAGTAGGAGTGAAGCCATGTGGCAGTTCATGAAAATACAGCAAGAAAATACCTCTGTGTGGCAGTACAGTGGTTTCAGAACAGTGTAAATGGCCTGAAGGCATGACCCAAACTCCTCTGTTTTTCACAAGCCTGAAGTTGGAGTGAAATGGTAACCTAGAAAGTGAAGTACTTCTGACCGAAGCTGACAGAAGGGAAAGGACAGGTGCAGGATGATGATTCTGGAAAATCCAAATAATAATAAAAACCCACTAGAAGTAATAGCGCTTTAAGTAATCTACTTCACCAGACTTTAGAGTGTGCCACTCTATAATCGCCATGATAATAAACCATCGGTATTTATCTGTCAACACTGCTTAATATATAGTCAGCAAAATCAGAAATAGGCCTACATAAAATAAAATCTGGCAAAAGCACAGAGGCTGCTTTCCATCCGGCACTTCTCAAGATGTCACTGAATGACATATTACTGTACTTTTGCAGCAGAAACCGCTGCTGTCCAAGTACTGAGATTTAAACAGGCATATTTATGTGGTATTCCTGATCTTGCCCATCAGCTAATTAATTATTTTTTTTTTTACGAGTACATTGCCAACCTTTGGAGAATGTTGAACTTCTCATGGTGTTTTTCTCCACAGGCTCTACTATGCTTTAAGGAATCTTTTGCCTAAACAAAATTTCTGGCCTGTATAAAAGCTAGGAAAGAGAGAATACAGGCTTTTTGACTTCCACTCTTCTCTGCGTCATGAGATTATGCATGAAGTACAGAAATTATTTCAAAATCAAACATTGTCTCTGTATGTAATAGAGGAAGAGCCCTTTGGCATCTACAGCACTTGTCAGCATTGCAGCGGGAGACTGCAAATCCTTCCACAAAATTCTGACAAACCTGATTGCTAAAAGACTGTTAAATGTCTCCATGTCACGTGCAACCCAGAGACCAAATAAGAGCCTACAATAGTTCACCTGACAAATCCTATTTCTCAACCTTATTACCAAAGGATAAAATGCTAAAACAAACCTCCCCGCCATTGCTCTGAATTTTTAGAATGTGAAGTTTATCTCTGTTTATCTGAAAAGAAATCATAAGCATGGCTGGGGAGAAAAAGGGAAAGGAGCAGTTTTTAATAGGAGACTTAAAGAAACAACTCATCAAACAAAGCTCGGTCCCTTAGAACTAGTGAAGTATAAAGTTCAGTGTCTTTGTTATTTCCTTCCCTCTCTCTCTTCAGCCTGATCTGCATCTCTTCTTGAATCTGTGGATTTAATAAAGTGTCCATGCTTAAACTAAATTTCTGACATTTAATGTCATTAAATTGCCCATGTGATAATGATGAGTCATGGCAATGTGATGGAACCAAGACCTCTGCAAACAGTGTTAAAGGGCAGATGTTCTATAATTTCTATGTTCCTGCTAAGTGTTGTGTTTAAGCTGCCTTTGGCACTGTTTGTGCCTCAGCACTCATTTCTTGGGACTGGGGCTATTGGTGTTAGAGTAACAGTTTAATAAGAGAAATGTTCATGGAAAAAATGTTGAAATTATAGGCATTCAGGAAACCTGTTTGTAGATAAAAATTGTCCAAGGACTAGAAGTATTTGTATACTCAGGCTAATCATGGAGAAGGATATAGCTTCTAGAGAAAGGCAAAGATAAACTCATAGTAATCTTATTTGGGATCTTCCTTATAAACGGTCCCAGATAAATTTTTTAAGTTATTATGATAAATATTGCATTATTGTACAGTAAAGACACATGATATAGTGGCACTATTTCTTATTGCTAATAGTCTACTAATACTTCTACCAAAGACAAATCTTTGTTCCTTGTACACAGAGCCTCTCTCTTGTTTTTGTTTTGAAAGAAGGGACAGTGCTGAAAATATCATCTCAGGAAAGCATTTTCCATTCTCTAATCACATTAGTTTTATCCCCAAACACTGCACCACAATACTTGGTAAATCAGATTAATTGCTTATGCAAGGCACAGCACACTCACCACGTTGTATTCCACAGTTCAATGTTGCAGGGATTGTTTTATTAACATTACCATCATTTTACTAATGCAAGATATCAGCAACTCCTTTATAATAATAATGATTAATTGTACTCCTATTTAGGAAAAGAGCTGACCTCCAGTGATGTGTTAGAGCAACATTTGGTGCTGGCATTATCTTCTGGAAGACTTACACATAATGTGGTATAACGGACAAATATATGACAGTCAATCAGCTTTATTAATCTTAGTAGATTTCATAAGACCATTCTTTTATAGAAGCCGGACATTGGACATTTTTTTGGTGTGTTTTTCACTGAACAGCCTCTCTGCCCAGATTTTAAATGGCAACATCAATGCTAACTCAGGATCATTAACTTCACAGAAGTTGCACAATGTTTTATTTAATCCAAACATTTCTGAAGTTCTGTGACTACATCCTGTTTAAAGGGAAGAGCGTGTGGAAATTTGTGCTAAAAATAATATATGTAATATGGAAATATTTTTAATATGGGTTTAATACTTAGTACACAATCAAGCAGGTATCAACCCTAGAAGAAGCCCAAGCACTAGAAATTTAGTCTGGATTTTAAGTGAGATGTAGAGAGTAAAAATAAGAATTATTAGACATTCATCACAGAAATGGTGGAGGAAGGTTCCTAAACATTGTTCCTCTTAGAAGAACACTTCCATATTAATTTTGTTTCCAAAATAGGTCATTCTTTGTTATTAAATAACTAGTGCTAGCTTGGTTTCTTTTTTTAGAGGAAAGCTACAAGGCTGACATGAGACTAGGGAAGTATTTTTGACTGGAATGTACTTTTAAATGAGACCTACTTCTACTCTTCTTAGTTCTTTTCTACATCTTGTATTAATTCCTCTTGTTGAACATTCAAATTTAGGATGAGATTATACCCTAATTTATTTCCTCTTGCTCTGGATTGGTTGCACAGTCTTTTCTTCCTCACTCTTTACTTTCATCACTGTTTTCAAAAGGAGGTGGGATGAAAGGGGTATATTTATGGCAGTCTTTTGTGATTTATTTCATATTTTAAAAAATGTGTTGTATACTGGACCAGATCCATTGGTGCACACCTACAGAAAAATTCAGGAACAACAGTAGTCAAACCGTGTTGGTGAGTGAGCAACTACTACATTTTACATCTTGAGTCAGGGGTTACTTTTTACCTAGCATGTTCACACATGATGTAATAAAGATGCAAGAAATATACAAAACACTGAATAAAATGCAGTGAGACCTAAAAAACTTCATATGTGAAAACATTGAAAGCGACTCCAATGGAGATCATCCAGGTTGTGGAAACAGTAGTCAGTTCCTCTTTAAGGGACCTGCATGAAATGCTGACCTCATCAGTCCATGCAGGGTCCCCACACTGTAGCTACCCAAATGGCTACAGGCTCCTGTGACCCACCAGCACCATCCCTTTTCCCCTGTCCCCACCACCTGCACCCTCACAGATGAAGATATGCCTGCTCCATCTGGGGTGCTTGGAGACAAACAGTGTCTCATTAGGTTTCCTGAGAAGGAGAGAATTTATTTCTGTGGGCAGCTTGTCCCTCTTCTGCTTGCCACAGCACGAGAGCACCCACCGTAAAGATGGCAACCATGGTAACTGGAGCTGTACAGTTCTACAGCTCGCATTTCTGACAAATTGGCAGCAAAGTGCTTCCCGTATCTCTCTTAAAAGTGGCAATTACTGTATCTCCTGCATTTTATCTTGCAATAAACCACCTGATTTTAGGAGTTTTTAGGAAATAGCAATACATGGTTGTTGCCACTTGGTGTGTATTGGCCTCATAAACCCTGTTGTTATTAATTTTGTTTTGCATAACTGCATGCCAATTAATTTTCTGTTAAATGAACTTACCTATGCAGGAACACAGACAATCCCCAACAGAGTAATATTTGCTTGCTTCCTCTTCTCATTTTCTTCCCCAAATGAGCTGCAGATGCTTTAGATACCCACTGTATAACCCACTATAATTGTAAATCTCCAAAGCTGTCTAGAAGACCTGGTCTTCTAGAGGATGCAATTCAAAATTTCTCCTAAATATACTGGGATTGAGCCAGGTTGAAGAATTCTTGCAATGTGCTCACGTGTTTGAAAGGGAAGCCTTGACTACGTGACCTTCAATGTATTAGGTTTAATCCTTCAGGTTTTATATTATTTCCTGATGTTGTCAGGACAACTTTAGAAATAGGTGACACACCAGGGCATGGACAAGGGTCTATTTTCTTAGACCTCTACCATCTTGCAGGGTCTATATATGGTCGCTCTTCTGTGCTTGGTATAACCTATACCTGTCCCAAAGTATGTATTGTATGCAGTATCTTAGGAGGTATATGGCCCTTGAGACAACTAGACTGGTGTTACTACCAGAATAAGTTATGTTACAACTAAATAATGTTACAACCAAAGGTTCATTGTGTTACGGGAAGCAGTGAGAAAAGGTTTAAAAGGAATGTTTCTTTCCCAAAGGCTCTATGTTTCTTCACCTTCCACCCTTACAATCTGAAACTGTTATCTCTATTACCTCAACAATCCTTTTTTAAGGCTTCATGGGTTATTTCCATGCGCGTGTGCATTCTGGTGTCTTTTTTCCTCTTTGCTCTTTTATGTGTGTGAAAAATGAGTAAAAGCTAAGCAATGAAAGAAAAGCTATTTCATTAATAAAAGCTTTTCAGATCTTTATTAACCACTAGTACAGCTAGTCAGGGGAAAAAAAAATAATCCTTCACAGTCAGAAATCCCAAGTGGATTCTTGCTGTTGAAGTATTTACATTGAATAGATTGCAGTTCTTGCTAACGTGCCCTGTTTTCCTGTCATCTTTTGTATCTTTGTGACTAACCATGCACTAAAGAACTGTACACAAATGCTTTATTTAGGAACTTTTGATTTGCCATAAATGTTCTACAGCCATCAAGTGAACTGATGAGTAATGGAAAACTTTTGCTGTGTCATCCAAGTATGAAATAGAATGACATGTTTTATGGGATCAAATAGTCACGTCCTTCTTGTATTACTCTATTTGGAATCTAAAAGCCAATCTCACACTAAGAAATATTTAAGTTCCCTACTCTGCATTTGTAAGCTAAATTTTTATTATCATTTACACTTACATCATATTTTGCACTAACAGAACAAGACAAGAAGGCATTATTCAACTTGTGATCCCTGCAGTAAACCTTATTTTTGGGCAGTTCCTGAGCTCACCTGCAGCCTTGTTGAGGCTCTCATGCGCATTTTGCAACTCTCCTGCAAAATCAGTCTTCACATCTACAAAGGAGCTCTTTAACGTTGTAGGGGGCACTCCTAAAAATACTCAGTATGTATTCTTAAAAGGAAGAAAGATCCCAAAGGTTTGATGGTTTGAGCCAAAGGATATGTTTCATATGAGATGGTTAAAGCGTCAGGGTGATGTGTCTATACTTAATCAAATATTGGCATGAATGACCGTGGTATTCTGGGGATAGTTTTTCTGAATAAAATGAACCTCGAGTTGGCTAGGATTCACACCTGGACTTCAACTTGTTCTCCATCCTGGGGTGTAGGATTTGATTTCAGATGGACAGGGAGTATTTGATGACAGTTCTCATAGTGGTAGTTGGCAATGTGTGTTTCTAGTCCAGGCTGGAAGGTTGATGAGAGGAACCATAGGAGAAATACAATAAGGAGAATAAATATATTGGTGATCTGTAAGGTGAGATTATGTTGAGGCTCAAAAGGATGAAAAGCGTTTGTACCAGTATTGATAAATTAGTCTAAATGCTTCAAACATCCCTGTTTTATGAACAGTGATGAAATCCTAGTAAGGAATGAAATCCTGTACTGTTTCATTTCTCTTGCTAGTTAGTTTTTCTTAATAGAGGCCATTAGACATCTATGATGATGCTCTCTGACCCTTTGTACCAAACATGAAGGAAATAAAGATGTTGCAATGTTGTGCTTCGATAGCTACTGAAGTTGAACACATACATCCTAGGCACCTCATTTCTGAAAAAGCAGAAGTTGATGTTCCACTAACTGAGCTAATTTTCTAGGTCTCAGTGGAGATGCTCCTTATTCATAAAGCAGTGAAGAAAGGAAGGTCCGAAGTATTTGCAATAAACTTTGCTTCTTGCCTGAAGATAAAGCAACCAGAATTACATTTGCAGCAGGAATAACCATGGTCTCTATCCTATTGATTTTCTATGCTATTGCAGATCTGGAATATTGTCTGCTCCTGCCCAGCTGGAGGTGTTCTGTGAATGTATGTCTAGGATTTAAATATTTATTGTTCTTTCAGTAATTTCTCAAAGTTTCTCTGAGATTTTTGATTCACCTAATCCTTAGACAATCTATGCCTACGGGAAGTAAAATTGTTAAAGCTGCCAAAAGCCAAAGTATTTTTAGCAAGGTATCATGTATTGATTATTGTCAAATCTCAGTGGACTAAGACAATATGTTGTTGTCAGCATTTTTATTGCTGCCATTGCGTTTTTTTTCTCTTTAATAGTTACAAGTGCCTCTAATATATTTTAGGCAAAACTGTTCCACTGGCTAGAAGGCACTGAGAACTTTTAATAAGAAGCATGTCTAGCTTTGAGACAGAAAAATGAAAATACTTGCTGAGTTTCTGTTTCTATCACACATTGTCAGTCCACAAGTATAAACGGAGAAATGCTGTTTCTGTTTGTTTTGATGAGCAAAGAGAATAATCTTGTTGGTTTGTTTGGTTTTTTTTTTGATCTAGCTATCCCTTTGCAGACTACGGATAACTTTTATATGTAATGTACAAATGTTATAGAAATTGAAATGAGTGAAGGGTAAATGGAAACAAATCTATCGGGATGCATAGAAATGGGACATCATCAGGGGAATTGGGCCCAGAATGCACACAGGTAATTTGTGCATGATGAAAACTCTGCCCATCTGGAAAATACTATAAAAAGTTTGATTTGATGCATTGTCTGAGAGGCAAAGCCCTCCTTGCTTCTGTTGTCCTCTCTCTGCAGCTTGGTAGATATTGACTGTCTTAAATCAACTTTGCTCATAGAACAAAGTCAAAACAAGAGGCTTTGTCTCTCGATCCCAAACTCTTTATGGTCCCGTTGGAGGCAACAAGAGCGATCCAGAGCTGGGGTTCACCGCAGACCACAGAATGAATCACTAAATTAAATGATGCTGAGAACAGTCTACCTGTTCTGCACATAGTGCTGCATCTTAGTTGCCAGCAAAATCCCATTTCTGTATTTGTCTTTGATAAAGAGCATTTTATCTCTCCCGCTTTAGCTTAGTCAAAAAAAGAAAATCATAGCAAGAGATTTCCTCTTTTTCTCATGGTATAATTTGGCACTCTCCCTCACAGTAAGCAGAAGTTTTTTTTAGATGCTGATAACACTGTTCCGTTCCAAACAGATCCAGATAACTGAGGCCACTGGCAGTGAGAAACTTATCTGTGGTGTTTCTGTCAGAAAATGTGCAGTGTAACACCAGTCAAGTAAGCTGGGGCTTGAGTGAGAGAAAGGGAAAATTAACAGAAAAACCCAACTTAAAACATCTTAAATAAAGCACTTGTTCAACTTGCTGTTCTCTCTGATTTTAATATCCAGGAGGCTTGGGCTGGTGTGAACCTGCTGTATTCAAGCCACATCTACTCTCTGAAGGCTTGATAAAGAATATTCCTACTTCTGCTCTTCACTTCAGGGTCTGACCAAAGTAGGTGTAGTGTCAGTGGGGATGGTGTGACAGTGCAAACAGGAACCTCAGTCTCCCCAGATTTCCTTCTGCATTTTGAGATGTCAGTCCTGTGTCTCAGTGTCCCTTGTAAAACATACTGGGGTTGGAGGGAGGGCACCAAAGGACTCCCCAGGAAAGATGGAGTGGAACAGGCATGCTGCAGCTGCTTTCCACCAGCACATGGAGGGAGCAGAAACCCCTCCAGAAAGGAGGTGAGGAGATAACTAATCTCCCCTTGAAAGGACTTCATGGAAACATGAAACTGCTCAAGTTACTGGGATTAGTGGGTGACAGAGGGGAGAGCTGCTCTCGGCTTCATGCCCACATAGAGCAAGCACTCTGCAAAACACTCTGGGCTGTTACCCAGAGACACACATTACCAACACCAGGGGCTTTCCTCACAAAATAGTCTCCTATTTGGTGTTTCCTAGTGCTTAAAAGGAAGCATGGAATGAGAGTTGGAGCTATACAAATTCCAAGGATGTTTCTGCATTTTACAAGCCCAGTTGCCTTTCTTCACTTGCAAGGGAGAGCACCTATCAAAAGATCTCTGCAAAGTCAAAACCTAACACTGTCATCAAGCCAGTCCTTTAAAGTAAGACAGGTTTGTTTTTTTTTAATTAAACTTCTAAGCAAAATTTAGAGTATTTCCTAAATTCTACCTACCCAGAGAGCAGTTATAGAGCAAATAATATGGATCATAGTGTCATCACCCTAAGTAAACTCCTCCTAATATACAGCACAGCTCTGCAGATTTCTGCAGTGAATTTAATTAGCAGAGTTCTCCTTTCTGCTTGTGTTATACACAAACTCTTCTTTGTACAAATAACATTATTTTGTTTTTTGTCTTTGCTTGTGTTATTATTCCCAGCAGCTATCTTTGTAGTGCCATTTTGCCATTTCTTACAGGTTTCTTTACTGTCACTATGTCAGTCTGCTTCCCAAATTTTTATTTTTGGTGTTGAAATGCAAAGGTTGGGACTGCATGAAGAAAGGCAGAATAATTTTCACAGAATTATTTCAGTGATTTCGGAGACAGCATGTAATGTTTTTACAAGTTCCCATAGATTTTTTCCTCTCTGTATACTTGCACATTTTTGGTAGTCACTCGGACAATAAGATATCACAGCACAGAAAAAGCAGCTGCCGTGCCTCTATCTATCGTGAGCACGTAGTGCAGTGTATATAGATATTTTACATGAGACAAGTGGTTATTGTCAAAGACAGTGGTAATAGCTTGCTTCAACATTCTCAAGCTGGCTCTAGGACTGTATATGCAATGCCAGCAGTGATGGAGTAGGTACAATATTTCTACAGTAGCATTGTTCCCTGCAGACATCAGTAGGTTTTATCAGGCTCAGAGGGAATGTCTGACTGTTTATTGTACTGGTGAAGTTCTCCTGCTTTGAAGAGCACAGACCAGATTAGGCTTCTTAAAAAGTGCTGACTTACTTTTGTATTTTAATGCTTTTTGAGCAGGAGTGGGTCTGAGGTTACTTGCAAATTTTTATCAGAAACAAGCAAACATGCAAAATATTTTCCCAAAATTGACCTACAGTCCATAATCTTGTATAATTTCAGGCATGCAAGCAACGTGATTAGGCAATGTGACAATTGCCATATAAGATAAAGCTCTAAGAACTAAATTTCTAAAATTCTGAGCAGACTTTGGGACTGAGTGGTAACAGTTAAACGTATTAACTCCAGCTTTCTTAAGATAAACAACAGAAATCCACTGAGCCTGGCTGCACTGAGGTGCTGGATGGATATTCAGAGATATCTATTTTAAAATATTTGTTCATCAGTATGGGAGGCCAGCTTTCTTGCATTAGCTTGAAACTCTCCCTCCAGCAAGGTTATAGAGTGGCATTATACTTTCATAATAAGATGTAGTGAGGCATAGGATGAGCACAGTCTTCCTGATGATATGTGTAAGACTATTCTGAACTGAAGGCACAAGGAGGTGCCTCACATTAAATGACGAGAAATTACACAGCCCAGTTAAAATATTGACTCAGAACTTTATGCAGCAAAGTGCTTCAGCTCAAGTCCATCCTTTTTCAGTAAAGCACTTATTTTTGTGAGTAGCTTTAAGCACCAGTATAAGTCAGTTTATTTTACCAGGGGTTTGCTGCATAGACACAGATTGTTGAAGCTAAAAGCAGGAAAAACAGTTTAGCAAGGGCTATCCAGTTTTCCTGGCAGAAGCTGGGAGACAGTAGCTCTTACATTAGCTCCCCTCTCTTGAGACCCTGGAGCACAGACAAGATTTTGCTCCCTGCCAGCACAGCACCTTTGCCTTTCTCTGAACCCTCAGCTCATTTGCTGTCTGAAGGACAGATCTGTCACTGTGCCAGGCTGGGGAGGAGATGCTTCTACCAGAGCAGCTTCACTCTGCTATGTGACCCAGGGCAATGGCATTTCTGCTATGCCTTTCCGTTTCCCGCTTGCACCTACCCCAGCATGACTGTTCTCGTCACTCCTCAGAGCACGGCAGAGACGGTAACCAGATATCTGACTCCATTTCCTTCCAGGCACTTGCTTGCTTGAGAACTATCAAGGGAAGCAAGCGCTGCGATAGGATTAAAAGGATAACAAGCTAAATCCATACCCTGCCAGATCTGCAAGGCTGGTTAGGAAGGAACTAGGGGTCTTAATGTCCAAAAATTCTGTACCAAGATTGTAGGAATCCTGTTGATAGCAATTTACTTACGCACGCACAAAGATAAAAAGGAAGAAAGAAATCCTTATTCTTAAGTCTACTGTCACACAATGGCAATTTGCCATTTTAGTATTCATCCCAGTGTTGAAGCCATTGCAAAGCAGGTGTCCTCCATGGGATCACCAGCTAACACACTGCACTTCATGGTGCCACACATCACTATTTGTGAGGTGGGAAGGAGAAGAGAGGAGAAAGTCTGTTGTCCCACAGTGAGGTTTGCTACCCTGTCACCGCTTCTGACACCTGACCCGCAGGATCAAGCTGAAGCTGCTGAGATCTCTCTGGTTTATAAGTCCCTTGTGCAGCAGTTAATCTTGTTTTATAGTATATTATTGATATTTCCCTAAAGGGGAGGGATTCACTCCTCCTAATTATAAGAAGCTGCTAGAAAATAAATTAAGCCAATTAGTAATAAAAGGCAGATCTCAAGAGTGTCGGATCCAGATTATCCATCGCAGGTGTGAACTGGAAGCAGTTAATGGCAAAAGACTTTGGTCTCTAACTTCTCAATTGAAATACTACGGCTGAGTTGGTGACTGTATTATAACACTATTTACAGACACTGTGTGAAATCACAGGCCTAATAAATCTGGAGAAAGTGCTAGCGAAATTGAGAGGGAAATTCGCACTTCATTGAATTCAGTGTCAAGTTCCATTAAATTCAAAGGGCCATGAGAGTCTTCACGGGGTTACTGAGCATCTGTAAACATTTCCAAGTATGCCCCAAGTTACAGGTTTGTTTTTCAGTTCAAAGAAACTAGCCAGGCAAAAGTACATTTATTTCTTATTGTAGAAATAGGAGAGCAAAGAAGAATGAGACAAGAGACTTGATAAGAGAGCAAAGATGTTTGAAAAATTGATCAAAATCTTATGATATTTGGGGTGCTACAGGGTTTGGGAACCCCAGTGGATATGGGGAACTTATGTCTTTTGGTTTTTATGCTTGGCAACACATATGAATACAACAGGAACCTAGCTGAAGCTGGAACATAGGAGGTTCCATGTAAAGGTAAGGAGAAACTTTGTCACAGTGAGGGTGACAGACACTGGAACAGGCTGCCCAGGGAGGTTGTTGTGTCTCCTCTGGAGACATTCCTGTGTTACCTGATCTAGGTGATCCTGCTCTAGCAGGGGGTTTGAACTAGATGATCCTCAGAGGTCCCTTCCAACCCTGAACATTCTGTGATATTCATTCTAGTGTGGCCTTAAAGGCACTTGGCAACCTCACAGTTCAGGTCTCATATGCTTCGTGTTGAGGCACTGAACTAACTGACATGTTTCACAGAATCACAGAATGGTTGAGGTTGGAAGGAGCCTCCAGAGATCATCTAGTCCAACCCCCCTGCTCAAGCAAGGCTACGTAGAGACAGATAGCAAGGACTGTATGCAGACAGCTTTTGAGTATTTCCAAGGATGGAGAATCCATAACCTCCCTGGACAACCAGTTCCAGTGCTCAATCACTCTCACAGTAAAAAAGTACTTTCTGGTGTTCCTGTGTTTCAGTTTTTGCCCATTGCCTCCTGTCCTGTCACTGGGCACCATTGGAGAGAGCCTGTCTGTCTTCTCCTTGCACCCTCCCTTCAGGTATGTGTGTACATTAAGAGTACCAGCTCTATTTGGAGAATGTTTTCTCCTTAGCTGTTTGGAACAGCTAAGGAGAAAACATCAAAAGGCAAAATATCAGCTAATCTCAAGGCAGGGACAATAAGATTGCTGGATTTTATATTAATTAATTAAGAAGGCCAAAATCAGGAAAAAAACAACAACACTGTGATGAGGTTAAAGAGCTCTCGTTCAGATAAAGCTTCTTGCTTAAACAGCATAGGAAGAAAAGAAGAGAGGAAGGATATCTAAAAATTTCAGTGATAGACAATATTTTAAGTCAGTGCCTCTCCTGACAGTAACAGGAGAGGCAATCCTGTGTGCTACAGGAGTGAAGTTGGCATTTCACTCTCGTCTAAATCTTCCTGTGGTGAAGGTTATAGTCAACAAAGCATTGCAAATCTTGGGCATGTGTGACATGTCATTACTCATACGTTCATCTTAAGTTATAAATAAATGCTTAATTGTTTTGGAGCTTGTGTGCATGTGTGTGAAAGCATAACCTGTGCAGTGACTTCTGTTGAAATGGGTCCTCTGACTCCTCTGCTAAATTAGGGTTCTTTTTAAAGCCTACAAACTTCAACTCAAAGTCTTTCCTTGACTTCAGTCACCTTTAGATGAGGTTTCTAATGCAGAATATTAAACCAATTTGCAGAAAAAAATATCACAGAGAGCAAAATTAAAAGATGAGTGAAAATAAAATCAGAAAGTTTTCTTGAAATCTTGGGTTTTAATTGCTACTCCGAGCTAAAAAGGCAAACAGGAGAGCTGGGTGAAGATCTACTAGCCTGGAGCTTTAATAGTTATAAACAATGTGGAGTGGTAGGAGAAGCAAAACGATAAGAAATGGGCAGCAGATGAATTCTGTGTATGGGAACACCCTGCTTGGCAACCCTGATGGAAAAATCACCTTGTCTGTTTGTTTTGGGGTTTTTTCTTATGGTGAAGCAAAACAGTACAAAGGAATCCTGCAGGTTTCTTAAGGTTCAGTAACACTGCATAATAGTCCAGGTGACACAGAGAAGTAAAGCAAGAAATAGGAAGGAAAGTGGAAAAAAAAGGCATGAGTAACTGAAAACTACCTGATACAATTTGCTAAAAGGATACAAGAGGAAAATAGAGAGATTACTTAATTATTAGTGAGATATATTAATTAATGACAAAGGATAATGAACTGAGTGTTTTGGTTACGTGAATTTGGACTGAAACTGGAGATTAAAAAGTATCACATTCAGGTGAACTGGCTTCTGGTGTAGAAGATCATGTATGTGTTCACATTATGGAGCTTGCTGGATTTTAATAATCTAAATATTAACTGTGAGAAGTGTTACACGCACACAGAGGAGAGGCTATTTGACTAGAGTAAATGGTACTTCTCTTTGAAGACTTTCTTGAATAATGTGTTTCTTCTTTTACTACTGTTCATTTCAGGTTTGTCAGAAATCCAGGTCTGAATTTTAGTAGCTGTTTAATCTGGTAGTTGGCAAGGTCGCTTCTCTGGTTGGAGTACTTGATGAGAACGACTTCCACAGAAAGAAGCAGCAAAAAGTTTTCTTTTGTAATACAAGTGTTAGTGAAGAAAAACTATGTTGTCAGCAGTTCTGACCACCTTTCTGGTTATGTTTGGCAAATCTGAGATCTACAATCAATCAATGAACTGCACTTCTCCATATAGTATTGAATTATGGTGTGTCTCAGAAGCAGCTAAGGTAGCTGGCTAGGGGACTATAAAGGGAAGTCAAGCAGATAAGTCCTGATTCCCAAACAATGAATGAGAAGTTCCATAATTCAGACAGAAATAGCCTTGGAGCAATACACATATTTATTGCAAACCACAATTCATTTCTTTGTGTTTTATTTTACAAATTCTCCATGACTTGCTTCAGTTACAGGGAAATGGCCTACTGTATTTCAAGATATTCCAAGCTGATCTTGTACTTCACTTTTCTGTGTCAAGAAATATTCAGACAATTGAACAATCAGATTACTGAAAAGCTGTTAAGTGCCTTGTGATGCAAGGAAGTGTGAGCTATTTAAGAACTAATGTGAAAAATGGCAACTTGTATGCTATCAAATAAGTCTAGGAGGGGAAAAAAGAAGAATAATTCAATATGATTAGACAGGACTGTATTCAATGAGCACACTGTTTTGAAATTGTGGGAGAAGAATGTTATTTCTTAGGAGATTTTCCTTTGGATTGTAGGAGAGGATACTTCTACATGTATTTTGCCCTTGCAATTCCCATAGTTTGTAAGATAATTGGATTCACAGAAATTTTTTACACTGGAGAAGCTAAAATGAATCCTCTATGTATTAAGAATTTCAAAGACTGTTTATACAAGAAATGAGGTGTTCAATTAATCATTTCTAAAGCAGAAATTAGGTCAAAAAGAAAGGTGTTGCATTAATGCTAGCTATTTGGCAACTCTGTGGGGGTTTCTCTAGAATGAGAATTTGTAAAGTTCATTTGAGTGGACACACCATAAAACCATTACTTTAAACAGCTGGTGACTTTGGCCAAAGCACTAAGTGAGCATTTGCAACTAAGAGACACATAAAAATGGAATAAAGCTTAGAAAGAAAGAGTCTTGTGTTTTGCTGCGCTTTATTGATTGAGGTTTCCCAAGCCCTCAGTGCTGAACTAGATCTGCTCGTTCTGAGGTTGAAGATGTATTATGTATATAATATAAGTTTTAATGGATGAATTCCCATGACAGAATTAGGCAAACTGACTCAGGAGGTTTAAATCAGAGTGTTCTTCTTTTGTACAAACTTTGGAGAGACTCAGCTCACACTGGTTTTCTTTCTCAGGAAGGAAGAACCGTTGCCATCCATTCTGAGCTAGCATGGGTTTATCTGCAAGGTTTGCAAAATGGGTAATTCAAATGGGAGAATAAAAAATAACAAAAAGAAAACCAAAACCATAACGGATAGCCTGATCACAGTAAGGGAAGAAAATGTGGCTTTTGGTTACCAAGGCTATGTTCCAACTGCCAGACTTTTGCTCCCAGGCTCAGAAATGCCCCCTTCCCATTGCACCCTTGTTTCTGCACTGTACAACTTAAGAGCCTGAGTTTATCTTCCTAAAATTTGACCACTCTAAAACATATTTAGGTTGAACTGAAAGTCTCATCTGTCTTAGAAGGGACTAGGAAATTGGCAACGCAGAAAATTCAGTAATTCGCAAGCTATGTGCCCATAAAGTAAGAAAAGCCTTTTATCAGAAAATACCTTAAAAAATAACATATAGCCAAAACATAGCAGAAATTGTGTTTTTAATAGAGTCTGCAGGATGGAAATACAGCCACTTTTTATTAATACATGAAAAAAATCTAAGAGTTTATGGTCATTGGAAATGGAGTGCCAAGGAATGTATCAGAGGTGAATGCCATTTCCATATAAATTTACATCAATGTCAAACTATTAAGGCATTTTCATGAAGTTCAAAGGATTGCAAGGAAAATGTAAAGATACTTTTAATTATAGCATTTTTCATCAATATATATATATTTACAGAAGTAGATACACCCTACAGAAAGATGGCAAGTATTTGCACAAAGAAAGGTGAAGAGGGTCAGAAAAAATCCACATTCTACAGAAAATAGGGAATATGGGCACTGTAATTAATGGATCAAATTGCCAAGGAATTGCAAAGAGGATCAGAGGGTAAAAAGATAATTAGCAGATCAAAGGGTAAGAAGCCAAGTGTTGAAATAAAGTGGTAATAATACAGACAGCTAAAGAGGAATTATTGACCAATAATTGTATTGCTTTAGGCAATGTATGCTTTGCTAGAACCGCTATTAACAAAGTTTTTAATGGACTAGTCTATTTTTATAAATGTGGAGTTATGAATGTCAAACGCCATGAATTCACTGCAGAGCCAGAGTGCACCAACAGGAACCTAGATTTTAGGAGCTTGTAACAGTAATAGCAATGGGAAATAGAAGGAATTCAGGATGCAGCGGCTGGTTACATGGCCAAGGGAGCTTCCTTTGAATGTCAAAATAATGAGAATGTGACTTGAAGGGAATTGGCATAAGGCTTGTGATTATATCAGCGTAAATGGCGGGGTTTATTCTGGAGTGGATGACATCATGGGCTGAAGCCTCTGTGAATCCTCTCTATTGCTCCCAGTGAGTTTTACTCCCTCTGTTATTCAAAAAGGTTCAAAAGTCTGCCAGCAGAAGACCCATCTATTTTCATGCTACAGCACACCTGCCTCACCAGTAATGAGACTAAATTGGATGAGTGAAAACCTAATGGGGAACCAGGGGTTTCCAGTTTTCCCCTCAAACACTGTCTTGCCGAAAGATCAAGACCTCTACTTAAGTGGAGATTTCAGTGTGGGCTGCAGCTCCTGGGGCCTGCTATGGCTGACACCATGGGACATGGTTAGCTAGAGGTTAACTAGGTGGAAAGAGCAGGTAAGACCTGTTTGTGCTTTATACTTATTCCCTTCAGTCCAAAGTGTTGTAAGAAACCTCATACCATTGCTGCCTTACTGCTGTTTGAGGTAGCTAAAGTCATTAATCTGGTATTTTTGTGCCCAGGGGTAGGAAAGAAAATTCAGTGAGGTTTTCTTTATTACTTTCTTTGCTCTGAAGTGTTGTCAAATTGCATTGCTTGGACCCACTCCAGCTGTTTTTTAGAGTAAGAGCAGAGACCTGTAGGCTGAGTTTTGACTAAGATCAGTCTTTGAAGTTCTGGACCCATGGGGTAGTCATGGTTTTGGGAGCTCCTGTGCTTGGTTGTTCCTACCCCTCTCCCAGAAGGGCTTCTTGGATATAGTGGTCTAAATATTTTTAATAATATGTACACTGTCTGAGCATGGATGAGTATGGGAACTGCTACAGTGGACCAGAAGTATGGTATAATTAAATTAATCTGTAGAGAGCCTTGATGAGGGAGAAGAGGGCCCTCAGGTGAGCTGAAGGCATGCTGCCAGCTTTGCTAGGGATTGGCAGAGGATTATTTTGGGTTCTGCTTCCATTTTTGAGAGACCATTCATGGACTCTCATGGAAGCATGTAAAATGAAAAGTAAATGAATGGGTGTCATTTATATTTAGCATCTAATTTTTTTTTCCCCTGCAAAGAGGAGTAAGGAAATAACAGTTTGTCCACAGCTTTACTCTCCCATTTAGCTTGTTACTAAGAGAAACCTCTGAAAATTGTGTTGTGGATTTACCTTTTTTTTTTTTTCTCTAAAGTAGTAACCACCTCCCAGATTACTAAGTGATAGAGAAGATTGAAAATGACAGTCAGTGGAGCTCCTGTGCTTTTGCTGAAGGCAATGACAAAATTTTAATTAACTGAAAGTCATCCAGTGGTCTAAAACTGGGAATGCTGAGGTCATTCCCAAAGAGGTGAAATACAAAGGTATTGTTGAACAGAGGCAACTGTGTGTACAATTTTTGTTTGTCGTAATCATACCTGGAACCAGAATAATGAATAATGCCTGCCATGAGAGCTACTAGATCAAGCTCTTTTGGAGAGCAGAGGTGGGGAAAACTATCCAAATCACTGAAAATGAAACACGAAATGGAACTAACATCTAGATTCAAAAAAAAGCCAAACAAACTGAAAGATAACAGCAACATTTTTCTGGAATTCTAACTCCTAATTAAAAAAAAAGTTAAATATATTTGCTTTAAATCAGGAAAAGTAAGGCATGGATACAGTTACTGATGTAACTTCAGTTACCAGTATCTGTAAAATTTGTAGCTCTGTAATTAGTGCATGAGAAAAGTTTAATGTTTCAGAACTATCACTTTGGATACATAGCCTGTAATAGGGAGAGGATGATGAGGTACCCTGAATTGATTAGACATGCTGCAAGAGTGAATTTAATCTAGAAGATTGAGAGGTGTGGAGGTAACTGCCTTTTGCCTCCATTTTCACCACTACTCGGTTATAACTGAGGACTTATAAATACTTTATGAATTGAATAAATTAACCAGAGCACTCCCAGACTGTGAGAGCCACCTGCACTATTTGTACATTGTTCTATTAACAGTGGCTAAAACACTGGCTCCTGGAGCTGTGACATATATTAAAATGGAGCAGAACTGAAAAGATCAGAAGCTGACTATCCTTTCCAGGTAAATAGGTGGGTTCAGAGGGACCAGCTACTTTTTAGTTTTAAAACAACTATTTCCTGGCTAATTTGATCCCTGACTAGCATGGCAGTGTTTTTAAAAAGGCAGTGACGTATGTAAAGACCAGGTTCAGCCAATTCCAAAAGACAGACTCTCACAGCCTCTGTACACACCTCAAGCTTCTGTGATGCTGTTAGGGAAAAAAAACCTTTTGCATCATTCACTTTTGTGTTGATCTGGATCTAAGCATCATTTTTCCTTCTAATTCTCCCCAAAATAACTGAAATGATTATGCAACAGACCCAACATCCCTCTCCCCCCCCCATTTCTGTTTTCAACTTGACTAGAAGCCTTATTTAATCTCACCTGCAATCCAATTAAAAGCCTCTCAAATTCCACACCTGTGCTAATTGTAGATTCACATCAATGCTTTGTAGTCATTAAGTCCATGAGTTAACATTTTTATGAGTGCAACTAATCTAGTTTATCAACAAAATGCTGGAAGGCTTACGTGCTAAAACAAGATAATCAGTATTCATGCTTCAAGATTTCGGCAGGGGTCAGGAAGGAATTATCTTGTCTTATGAAGCATTTCAAAATGGCTAATTATGTTTGTTCATAAAATTTGGTCCTAAAACAATTGAAATCAGATTAAAAGCTTTTGAACTTTTAACTGTGAATGACTAATGTGGCTGAGGTGTAGATTCATATCAGAAAGTCCTGTGATCGCTTCATTGTTCAGTAAAGATCAAAAAGATACACTTTGAAAATACAAAGCCAGGAACTCCAAGCAACATGGAGATAGAGGCTTCTAAGGTTGGAAATGTACTGCTGAGGGGCAGTTCCTGATGAACCTACATTTCCATGTATGCATCGATGGATATTCTCTAGGAGACACATGGTTTTAAAGCAGTGGTCCTCTCAGAACAGAGTCAAGGTTGTTAAATACTAACTGTGAGCACAGTTGTCAGGTATTCCTTGGGGATCCCAAGGATACAGTATTCAAATAGACTAAAATCTTCTATTTTGTTAGAGATTTTTTCATATTTGAAAAAAGCTTCTTCACTCTCGTACAGCAGCAATTCCCCACCTTTAGGTGGGGAAAACCCACCTAAAACCTTAGACAGATGACAAATAAAACTAGAGCTTTGTATAAGAGGGAATTACTAGAAATTCTGCCAAGAATCTATTTTTTTTTTTTCCCTATGGATTCTTGCTCCCAGTCCACCCAGAGTAAATCAAGGTGCATGTGGCATGTGCTACAGATGGATCAGCTGTGGTAAACATATACAGCTGCACAGAGCTGTTACACAGGTGCTTGGGCTTAGGCTCAGGCTTGCTGGCTAAGCTGAGAGCAGTCAGAGTTTTTGGCAAAGGCCTCTAGGACCTTGGATTGGAAAAAAGACAGTGAGAAAGTGGTCAGCTGGCACAAGCACTTTCCGTAACAGCCCCCAAGCCTGAGCCAAACCTGCCAGTCCCATTCCTCACCCTGTTTTCTGAACCACTGTCAAATTCCTAAACTTAGTTTGCAGTTCAGTGGGAGGAAATTTTTGGCTGGAGTTACTGAAATGGAGACACTGGGATACTTAGTACTTCTGTGTACAGTATTAAGCTCTTCAGCCGTTGGTCATTCTGAAGTACAAGTGTTTCTTGGGGTGGGAGGTGTGTGTATGGTCTTTTTATGGTGTTTTTTGGTGTGTGCCCCCCCATATTGTTTTTTGGTTTGTTTTTTTTTTTTCCCTTTGATTTTGTTGTTTGTTTGTTTTTCATCCTGTGGTTTGTTTTTCTGTACCACCTTTGGGTTCTGCTATTGAGGTTGGGTTTCCCCCCTGTCCTTTGAGGGTTGTTGTTGATTTGAATTATTTTAAATTTTTTATTCCTCCCCACCCCCCACTTTGGGTTTGTTTTGTTTGTTGGTTTCCCCCTGGCTCCTGGCTTTTGGGTTTGTTGTTTTGTTTG